>PVHY01021140.1:0-24428 GCA_004024945.1 Uropsilus gracilis
CCATTTGGTTTCTGCCTTTTTCTTTGTGGCTTGTTTCAGCTAATATGATTTCTTCTAAATGCATCCATGTTGTTATGAAGTCTTCAAATTTGTCATTTTTAATTGATGAGTAATATTCCATCGTGTATATATACCACAATTTTTTCATCCAGTCCTCTGTTTTGGGGCATTTAGGTTGTTTCCATGACCTTGCAATTATTTCTAATGTGAAAAGTACAAAATAGACAATAGGCAAATATGTCTAAAATAAGAAATTAAGCAGCAAGAAATGAAATGATGCAATGGTTCAACAAAAATCATAATATTTTACAGATATTTTAGCTATAATAATGCATTTACCGATTTCCTTTTGCAATTTTCCTGAAAAAAAAATCTTTTTTGATGTCAAAGAAAATCAAAAATTAAACTTACTTATAAAGATTACATACACTTATATAAGTGATTTACTAAGAGTAGAAAACACTTCTCCTAGAACATTTGTAGAAAAGTAAATAAGTAAATAAATGTGCATAGATTATTTTCCAAAATTAACCATATATTAGGCAATAAGGTAAACATGAGCAAATACACAAAGGTTCAACTATTCCAAATCTTTTCTCTGATCATAAAGGTATTAAACTAATATTCAACAATTAAAAGAAAATTAGGAGAGTGTATATTACATAGAGATTGAAAAACATGCTATTGGAAGACATCTGGGTAAATGAGGAAATCAAAGAAGAAATTAAAACACACATGGAGACAAATGACAAAGATGACAAAAACTTCCAAAATGTATTGGACATGGGTGGGGAAAAAACAAACAAACCAATAAACTAGAAAACCAAGATATATGAGATTCAGCAAAAACACTTCTTAGAGGCAAATTAAAGAAAGACAAAGCCAACTCAAAAGCCAAGAAATGACCCAAAGAAATAATTTAGTCTCCCAACTTTAAGAAGTTGAAAAAGACCAACAACAAGAGCAAAAAAATAAATTAATTAATTAAAAAAAATTCAAAACTCAGCAGAAGACTAGAAGCAATAAAAACCAAAGCAGAAACCAAAAATTCAATCATGGAAACCAAAAATTCAAGCAAGAAGACAAATAAGAAATAAATAAAGATGATAAACCCCTAGCAAGGCTCAAAAGGAAAAGAATTTAGAAAACCCAAATAAACAGGACCATAAACAAAAAATAAACAGGACCATAAACAAACAAAAAACAATGCATAAAAAGCATAATTTACCATGACCAAGAGGAACTTATCCCACAGGTTCAAGGATGGTTCAATATCCAGAAAGAATTAACATAATCTACCACATCAACATGGAGAAAACCAAAAATCATATGGTCACATGAATAGATTCAGAGAAAGCATTCAACAAAGTCCAAATATGATAAAAGCTTGAGAAAAATTGGGGATAGAAGGAATATAACTCAACATATTAAAAGCTACCTATGACAACCTACACCAAACATCATCCTAAATGGGCAAAATCTAAAATCATTTCAATTACGATCTGGAAACGGGCAAGGATGCCCACTTTCTCACTTATATTTTAGCATTGTACTGGATGTTCTAATTAGAGTAATAAGGCAAGAGAAAAGCATACAAGGGATATACATAGGGAAATAAGAACTGAAACTATCATTATAATATGATTCTTTATGTAAAGAACCCCAAACATTCCACCAAAAAACTCCTTGAAAATAAACTAATTCAGAATGTAGCCAATTATGAAACCAACACACAGAAAACAGTAGCTTTCCTATGCACAAAGACAAGTAGAAGAAGAGATTCAAAAAATCATCCCTTTTACCATTGCACCCAAAAAATGTAAAATAAAAATAGGGAATAAATCTAACAAAACACGTGAAAGACCTATACAAAATAAACCTAAAAACACTCATAAAAGAGATAGAAGAAGACATAAGGAAATGGAAAGACATTGCCTGCATATGGAATGGAAAAATTGACATCATCAAAATGACCATCCTACCAAAAGCAATCTGCATATTGAATGCAATCCCTATAAAAATTCCAATGACATTCTTTAAAGAGATAGGGCAAAAATTACTGAAATTAATATGGAATAACAAAAGACCTTGAATATCACAAGGTCTCTTAACCAATAAAAGAGGAAATGGAAGTATTACTCTTCCAGACTTCAAATTATACTACAAAGCCATACTAATTAAAAGAGTTGGGTACTAGTACAAAAAGAATCAGATGAATACGATAGAATTGAGTGTTCTGAAATAAAACCACACATGTAAAGTCAACTAAACTGTGACAAAGGAGTGAAAAACTTACATTGGAACAAGGAAAGCCTCTTCAATAAACAAGACTGGGAAAACTGGACCAGTTTTCCATGCCAAAAAATGGAACAAGACAAATACCATGTACAAAATCCAACTAAAAATGGATAAAACTTGAATGTAAGACCTGAGGCCATAAAAAAATAGAGAAAAACTTAGGCAAAACCTTCCAGGAAATACACTTCAGAAATCAATTGCTGGACACATCTACAACTGAAAAAAAAATGAAGAACAACATAAAAAGCAAGGACTATATCAAACTAAAAAGGTTCTGTACAGAAAAAGAAAGTACAGACAAAGCAAAAAGAAATGAAACTGAGTGGGGGAAAATTTTGCACTCCACAAACATGTTAGGGGTTTGATAACAAAGATCCACAAGGAACTCACAAAACTTAACAAAAACAAAAGAAGAAACACAGTCAAAAAAGAACTAAAAAGACACCTCTCCAAAGAGGAAAAACAAATGGCCAACAGGCAGGCACATGAAAAAAATTCTAAGCTTCACTAGCAATCAGGGAAATACAAAAACAAAACCACAATGAGATACAACCTTACACCAGTAAGAATGACCCACATTAAAAAAAAAAAAAAAAAAAAAAGGGCAGCAACAAGTGTTGGTGTGATGTGGTGAGAAAAGAACACTCCTACACTGTTGGTGGGAATATAAACTGGTCCAGCCACCATGAAAAGCTGTGTGGAGGACCCTCAAACTAATGAAAATGGAACTACCATTTGACACAATTGCTCTTCCGGGAATCTACTCAAAGGAGCCCATAGTACTTATACCAAGGGATACCTGTACTTGGATGCTTATTGCAGGACTATTTACAATTGCAAGGGCATGGAAACTACCCAAATGTCTCAAATAGATGAATGAATGAAAAAGATGAAGTACATATACACAGTGGAATATTACTCATCAACTAAATATGACAGATTCCATGAAATAGAGATAATGTGGATAGAAACAAAGAAATCATATTAGTAGTAACAAGTTAGAAAGAAAAAGACAGAAACCAAATGGTTCACTAATATATGGAATATAGGAAAACAGACTAAAGGCCAGCAGGAAAACTCAAAACAAGCTAACAATCAAACTAAAGTACACAACTGGTTTTGGGGGGAGGAATGGGTGGGAGTAGTTAGCAAGGGGAGATGGTGGGCAAACCCTGGGGAATACAAAGATGTGAAATATATACACACACATATATGGATTATTTAATAAAAAAGCAGAAATTACAAATGACATAGAGGAAAGTAAGATAAAAATTAGAGGCTACATGACGGTTTATATGGAAACAAATACAACAACCTGGATGAAATGGGCAAATTCTTAGAAAAGCAGTTACTTAAAATTGAACAAAAAAGAAAACAGCAGACTTAAACAAGCCAAATATATGCGGTGAAATTGAGGCAGTTATTAGAACTCTTTCTAAAAACAAGAGCCCTGGACCAGATGGTTTCTCAAACAAATTCTACCAAACATTCAAAGATGAAATAATGACTGTAGTTCTAAAACTATTCAAAAATTTTTGAGAAAGAAGGAAAACTCTAAATAGAATCTATGAAATAAACATTACAGTAATATCAAAAACAAACAGCAGAAAGAAAGAAAACTATAGGACAATCTCTCTAATGCAAATAGATGCAAAAATTCTAAATAAAATTCTGGCAATTTGACTCCATTAGTGCACAAAAAGGAGTATTCACCATGACCAAGTGAGTTTAATACCAGTGGTACAGGGATGGCTTAACATCCAAAAAACAAACAAAATAGTCCATTATTTCAACAAGGAGAAAAACAAAAACCATATGATGATATCAATTCATGCAGAAAAAACATTCAATAAAGTTCAGCATCCATTCACAATGAAAGCCATTGGAAAAAAAGGAACACATCTCAACATAATAAAAGCCATTTATGACAAACCGAAAAGCAAATATTATCCATAATGGGGAAAAATTGAAATCATTTCAATTAATATATGAATCCAGGCAAGAATGCCCACTCTCACCACTGCTTTTGAACATAGTCCTAGAAAGTTCTAACTAGGAAAATAAGGCAAGAGAAAGACATAAAAGGAATACAAATAAGGAAAGAAAAAATAAGGTCATCATTATATGCAGATAATGTGATAATTTATGTAGAGAAGTCAACGGAAAAACTTACTGAAATAAAAAAAAACAGTTCAGTAAGACAGCCAGATACAAAATCAACACAAAAATTAATGACATTCCTATATGCAAAAATTATAAAAAATTTTTTAAAGTTTATTTACCCTCACACCAATGAAAATTTTATACTTGGGAATAAGCCTAACAAAATATGTGAAAGAAGAAAAAAAGATGTGAAAGACTTATACACATTATAAAACATGGTTAAAAAATAAAACAAGACACAAGGAAGTGGAAAATCTTCCCATTTTCATGGATAGGAAGAACCAACATTATCAAAATGCCATCCAATCAAAAGCAATCTACAGATTCAATGCAATTCCAATAAAAATTCTAATGACATTCTATAAAGAGATAAAAAAAATTACTAAAAGTTATATGAAATAACGAAAGATCTATAATATCCAAAGCCTTCCTGATCAAGAGAGGAATTACAATCTCAGACTTCAAAGCTAAAAAAATTAAAAGAGCATGTGCTGGAATAAAAACAGACAATCAGAACAATGGAAAAGAATTTAGTGTGCTCAAAAATATAGTCGTGCATATACAGTCAACTTATTTTTAACAAAGGAGCAAAAAACATACATTGAAACAAGGGTAGCCTCCTCAATAACTAGTGTTAGGAAAACTGAACCACTAAATGTGAAAAAGAAAAAAAAATGAGCCTAGATAACTCTTTCACAACAGATAACACTGAAGATAGTATTTGTTATATAAGGAGCGGACGTCACAAAGGAGAAAATACAAAGTAAGAGATAAACTATATATAAAAAATGGAAGAAATACAGGGAAAAAGCATAAGAAAGTATAAGTTATGATTAAGTAGTCACTAAAGATAAATAAAAAAATTAAATCCACAGACCAAATGAAAATAAGAGTACTACAAAGATCTATTAAAAAAAATAGATGCAATGCATTTAATATCCATGGCAAATAAACAATATTCTCATTCCCCAATTCCCATAAACTAAGAGTAATATATAAATCACAAAGAAGAGAATCTAAAAATCAAAGCATAAGGAAACACCATAAAGGATTACCATTTTCATTACTAAGATGATCTGAAAAATAATAAAGTGAATTTCTAAGATGAGTTACAAAAATAGAATGTATTACATTATACATAAAAAATTGTTTACCATTTTCATATAAGAGTTTACCTGAAAAAATAAAACAAATAAATAAGACATAATAAAAACAAAGAAAACCAAAAATGCAGCTAATAAAAAGTTTTACCTTTTCCATGCCCTGGTTGATCTGAAAAATAGAGTGAAAATGTCATATTCTGAAAAGGATAATATATCATATGGTGGAATAAATAGTCAATAATGTCATTTCATTTGTGAATTTATCTGAAAAATGACAAAACTTATATAACAAGGAAAATAAAGAAGATATTAGAGAATTACAAAATAAGATTGCAATTTTCATTAATAATTGAACTGAATAGGGACTATATGAAGAACACCAAGAGAGACAATAGAACCTGCAACACAGAAAAATAGATAAATGGCAAATTTACAAATTATATTTTTGATTAAAAAAATAGCAGAAATCACTAAAAAGAAGAGTTAAGAGATCAAAAAATTTTAAGATATGTCAATGAAAATTACCAAACTATGTCCTGCGGTGATCTGAAAAATAAATAGCACTTAAAATTTGGAAGTCCTGAACAATAGGTAAAATCAGTTGTAAAAAGTACAAATAAATACTATGAAAAAATTATACGAACTTTAAGTAACAAAAAATTTAAATCATAAAAAAAATCAAAGAGAACACTATGACAGCACTAGAAAACTCAAAAAAGATTACATATCTCACTAAAAAACTAAGATGAAAAAATGTAAAAATCAGAGAAAAAATTAAAAATATAAAAGTAAAAAAATGTAAATTTATCATTATTTCTCAGAACACAATTGAAAATTAAAATGGGTGAAGTAAAAACAGACAGAAAAAAGGTAAGCCAAAGAGAAAAAAATAAAAGGGTAATGAAAACAACACCACACACAGCAAAAAGATTTTATTTTTCATCATGAATAAAAACAATATATCATTTTCTTCCTTAAGGGGTGCGAAAAATTTCACCATGATGCAAGAATCACCAATACAAACAAACCAGAGAGAAGCTTTTGTCATTCAAGCAGTCACCTGGGGGCCTCCACGCCCCTCTTGACTTTCTCCAAAACCGAAAGGCGGCATGAAATACATAGGTGCCAAAGTCAGAAAGTCCATTGCATCAACTTAAGTGATTGTTGAAGTTTACCTTTTTCTTTCCTGATGTCATCTGAAAAAGAAAAAGTGGCATGTAAAGACTCTATCAGTAAAAAGTATATTGGCGAAAACGTACCATAATCTCTCCTAAGTTTGTCTGAAAAATAAAAACAAGGACAGAGCTATCACAATGATATGGAACACGGAAATACCACGTCATGCTATAGTGATGACTGAAGCTTACCAAGTTCAGCCTTGAGTTTACCTGAAAAACAAAATGAACAATGAAAGGATCAATAAGAGCATTATATAAAATATAGGATGTCATGAAAATTAAAATATTTTCAGGTTAGTAAATTTTATCAATTTGTTTTGAAACATGGCAACTTATTTTAGGTAGTATAATATCACTATATACCTGAAAACATGAAGACTCTGCATAAAAATCCTTAAACTTTAGAAAGACTATATGTTGTTTTAAATATTCATTGAAATTCATCATTTCATTTTTTTAGGTGAAAAATATTACGTGCATCATTTATCAATTATTAACATAGGCATTGAAATGTAAATGGAAAGAAATCATGATCAGTTTTTCAGTCTATAGGTCAAAAGCATTCATATCAGTATGGAAGAGAAAATATTTCTTGTAATCCAAAGAGTTGAGCCATGAGAGTTCTAGAAAAAGCTACATTTTGAAGCAACGTGCAGCTCTATTGCATGCAGTCTCACTCTTGAGAAGCAAGAGAAAGATAAATTTCAAAGAATGTCTCAAGCCTTTATGGTATGCAAATATGTTGCGATGCATTATGGTGATGAATTACCTTCTGATGTAAGCTCCAGCCTTTGAGGATTTTAGCATATCTTCTCTATTAATTTATTTTTTCCAATTTATTTATGTATAAATTTCACATCATTGAAATCCCAGGGGTTTACCCCCCTCCCCCACCATTTCCCTCCTTTCCCCCCTGCCCAAAGTTGTGTGCTTCAGTTTGGTGCCTAGCTTGTTTTGACTTTTCCTCAAGGCTTTTGCTTATTTTTTTCCTATATCTCATATATTAGTGAAACCATTTTGTTTTTGTCTTTTTCTTTTTGACTTGTTTCTACTAATATGATTTCTTCTAGGTACATCCATGTTGTCATAAAATCATTAAATTTGTCATTTTTAATTGATAAGTAATGTTCCATCATGTATATAAACCACATTTTGGGGGGGGCATTTAGGTTGCTTCCAAGTCCTTGCAATTATAAATAGTGCTGCAGAGCACAGGTGTCTCTTTGCAAAAAAAAAAAAAAAAAAAATGGACCAAGACAACTCCCTCACACCATGTACAAAAATCAACTCAAAATGGATAAAAGACTCAGATGTCAGACCCGAAACCATCCATACATAGTGGAAAACTTGGGCAAAACTCGCCATGAAGTAAAAATCAGAAATCCCTTTCTGGAAACATCTACAGATGGCAAAAAAATGCAGAAAACATAAACAGATGGGACTACATCAAACTGAAAAGCTTCTGTACAGCAAGAGACAACAGAAAAAACTAAGAGAAGCCCAACCGAATGGGAGAAAAATTTTGCCCTCCACAAGAGTGATAAGGGTTTAATAATGAAGATCCACAAGGAACTCACACAACTAAACAAAAGCAAAATAAGAAGGCAAATCAAAAAATGGGGAGAACTAAAAAGACACTTCTCCAAAGAAGAAATACAAATGGCCAACAGGCATATGAAAAATTGCTCAATGTCATTAGCAATAAGGGAAATGCAAATCAAAACCACAATGAGATACCACCTTATGCCAGTAAGAATGGCCCCCATCAAAAGAACAGGCAACAACAAGTGCTGGCGAGGATGTGGAGAGAAAGGAACATTCTTACACTGTTGGTGGGAATGTAAACTGGTCAACCACTATGGAAAAATGTGTGGAGGGCCCTCAAAATAATGAAAATGGAATTACCATTTGGTTCATCAATTGCTCTCTTGGGTATTCTCTATTAATTTATAACTTTATGTTCATGTTTGCAAGTTATTTTAGCTCATCTTGGTAATCTGGCCAGAAGATTTTAGAAGACACTGATTTTTTTTTAGAAGACACTGATTTCCTATTATGTTCCTCACATCATAATTTTTGACCCTGATGATGTGTGCTTAACTGACCAACAAAACTCTGGGCATGGAACATAGCCCTGGGTACAGGAATGTTCAGGATATCCCATAACAGCCTACTGTTTTCTATCCTAAATTGATTTGAAATTTAAGATATGTAATGTTAGAATAAATATGGAACAGACAATAGGAAATATCTTTCTAAATAATCATATGTTTAGCAACAAGTCATCATTCAAATTTACCATTTTTATTTTTTTGTGAAAAAAAAAGGGTAATGTAAACATAATTATGAAACAGAAACAAACTGTCTTCCTTTTCTTTTACTCTGGTCTATCTTTTAGATTTTTTCAAAGTAAAATTTTATATTTATTTTCTAGGTGACTTATCAAAAAGTTCTTGGTGGTCAATATTGCTTTTTGTACTTGGTGCCATGTCATCATTTTCATTTTCATCACTGTCATATTCACTGACATTGATTCAGTGATTTCTCTGCACTAGGTTCTTTCATAAGCATCCTCCCACAAGATCGTCATAGGTGCTCTCAGAAAATGATTACATGCATGTAGAAAAGTAAACTCTAGTTAGAACCTGATATGTTTCTCAGAGTTGCAGCTTTTACAGTTAAAATTCTATGGCTAGTTCATCTGGCATCAAAGTTGATGGTTTATACAATAAATAATCTGTTCTATTCTCTTTGTAATTTCTTTTTTTGTATTTTATTTTATTTAATATTATTTTATTCCCCTCCTTTCATTTCTTTTTTTATTAATTAATTTTTAAAAATTTATTTATATGTAAATTTCACATCTTTGGATTTCAAGGGATTTATCCCCCTCCTCTCCCATCCCCCACTATTTCCCACCTGTCCATTGTTGTGTGCTTCAGTTTGGTGCTCAGCCTGTTTTGTCTTTTCCTCATGGCTTTTATTTACTTTTTTTTCATTATGTCCCATATATTAGTGAGACCTTTTGACTTCTGTCTTTCTCTTTTTGACTTGTTTCTGCTAATATGATTCCTTCTAAGTACATCCATGTTGTCAAGAAGTCATCTAATTTGTCATTCTTAATTGATGAGTAGTATTCCATCATGTATAAATACCACATTTTTTTCAACCAGTCATCTGTTTTGGGACACTTGAGTTGCTTCCATGTCCTTGCAATTATAAATAGTGCTGCAGTAAACATCCGGGCACAGGTGTCCCTTTGTACCCACATTGAGGTCTCTTTTGGGTAGATTCCCAAGAGAGCAATTGCTGGGTCAAATGGTAGATCAATTTTCATTAATTTGAGGGTCCTCCACACAACTTTCCATAGTAGCTGGACCAATTTACATTCCCACCAGCAGTGTAAGAGTGTTTCTTTCTCTCCACATCCTCGCCAGCACTTGTTGTTGCCTGTCCTTTGAATGTGGACCATTCTTACTGATGTAAGGTGGTATCTCATTGTGGTTTTGATTTGCATTTCCCTTATTGCTAATGACAGTGAGCAATGTTTCATGTGTCTGTTGGCCATTTGTATTTCCTCTTTGGAGAAGTGTATTTTTCGTTCTTCTCCCCATTTTGATTGGGCTTTTTATTTTGTTTTTGTTTAGTTGTGTGAGTTCCTAGTGGATCTTCGTTATTAAACCTTTATCACTATTGTGGAAGGCAAAATTTTTTTCCCATTTGGTTGGGCTTCTTTAAGTTTTTTTGTTGTTTCTTTTGCTGTACAGAAGATTTTTAGTTTGATATAGCCCCATCTGTTTATGTTTTCTTTCATTTTTTTGCCATCTGTAGATGTTTCCAGAAAGGGATTTCTGAATTGTAATTCCTGAAGAGTTTTACCCAAGTTTTCCTCTATGTATATTATGGTTTCAGGTCTGACATCTAAGTCTTTTATCCATTTTGAGTTGATTTTTGTACATGGTGTAGGGAGCTGTCTTGGTCCATTTTTTTGCATGCCTTAGTCCAATTTTTCCAGCACCATTTATTGAGTAGGCTATCTTTGTTCCAACGTAAGTTTTTCACTCCTTTGTCAAAGATTAGTTGACTATATATGTGTGGCTTTTTTTTCAGGGCACTAATTCTGTTCCATTGGTCCGATTGTTCATTTTTGTACCAGTACCAAGGTGTTTTAATTACTATGGCTTTGTAGTATAGTTTGAAGTTTGGAATTGTAATACCTCCATTCTCTTTTTTTCTGGTCAGGAGGTTTTTTGATATTCGAGGTCTTTTGTTATTCCATATGAATTTTTGTAATTTTTGTTCTATCTCTTTAAAGAATGTCATTGGAATTTTTAATGGGATTGCATTGAATCTGTAGATTGCGTTTGGTAAGATGGCCATTTTGATGATATTTATCCTTCCAATCCATGAGCAGGGGATGTCTTTCCATTTCCTTATGGCTTCTTCTATCTCTTTTAGTAGTGTTTTAAAGTTTTCTTTGTAGAGTTCTTTCACATTTTTTGTTAGGTTTATTCCCAAGTATTTTTTTTTTTTTTGGTGCAAAGATAAATGGGAGGGTTTTTCGAATTTCTTCTTCTTTTTGACTTTTTGTATATAGGAAAGCTACCAACTTCTGTGTGTTGATTTTGTATCCAGCTACCGTACTGAACTGGCTTATTATTTCAAGCAATCTTTCTTTGAATGTTTTGGGGTCATCTATGTAGAGAATCATGTCATCTGCATATAATGATAACTTCAGTTCCTCTTTACCTATTTGTATCCCTTTTATGCCTTTCTCTTGCCTTATTTCCCTAGCTAGAACTTCCAGTACAACGTTAAAGAGTAATGGAGAGAGTGGGCATCCTTGCCTGGTTCCGGATCTCAACTGGAATGCTTTTAGTTTTTCCCCATTTAGGATAATGTTTGCCATAAGTTTGTCATAGATGGCTTTTATTATGTTGAGGTATGCTCCTTTAATCCCTAATTTTTCAAGGGCTTTTATCATAAATGGATGCTGATCTTTGTTGAATGCTTTATCTGCATCTCTTCATATTATCATGTGGTTTTTGCTTTTCTCTTTGTTGATGTGGTGTATTGTTAATTGATTTCCAGATGTTGAACCATCCTTGTGCACCTGGGATAAATCCCACTTGATCGTGGTGAATGATGCTTTTAATGCATTGTTGAATTCGGTTTGCCAGGATTTTGTTTAAAACTTTTACATCTGTGTTCATTAAGGAAATTGACTATAGTTTTCTTTCTTGGCGCTGTCCTTATTTGGTTTTGGTATGAGTGTGATGTTTGCTTCATAGAATGTGTTTGGCAGTTTTCCATCTTTCTCTAGTTTTTGGAAGAGTTTTAGTAGCGCAAACATTATATCATCTTTGAATGTCTGGTAGAATTTGTTTGTAAAGCCATCTGGTTCTGGTATTTTGTTTTAGGTAGAGTATTGATGACTTCTTCAATTTCACTGCTTGTGATTGGTTTATTTGAATTCTCTATTTCTTCCTTGTTTAATTTTGGAGAATTGTATCTTTCTAAGAATCTATCCATCTCATCCAGGTTGTTGTATTTGTTTCCATATTGTTGTTCATTGTAATCTCTTATTATCCTTTGGATTTCTTTTGTGTCAGTTGTAATTTCTCCTCTTCCATTTGTGATTCTGTTTATTTGAATTCTCTTTCTTTGTTCCTTTGTGAGCTTTGCAAGGGGTTTGTCAATTTTATTTATTTTTTCAAGGAGCCAGCTTTTGGTTTTGTTATTCTTCTGTATAATCTTTTTGGCTTCTAGATTATTTATTTCTTCTTTTATTTTTGTTATTTCTTGTCTTTTGCTGGGTTTTGGATTTTTTTTTTTTTTGGTTATTTTCTTGGTTTTTGATATGGGCTTGTATTGCTATGAGTCTTCCTCTTAGATATGCTTTTGCTGCCTCCCAAACATTTTGGAATGCTGTGTCTTCTTTGTATTTTGTTTCAAAGTAAGTTTTTATTTCATCTTTAATTTCTTCAATTACCCATTCTTCCTTTATTAGCATTTTGTTCAGTCTCCATGTGTTGGATGTTCTTCTTTCTTTCTTTTCATTATTGATTTCCAGTTTGATACTCTTATGGTCTGAAAAAAAGTTGGTATTATTTTAATCTTTGTATATTTACTCATGTTTGTCTTGTGGCCTAATATGTGGTCAATTTTAGAAAATGATCCCTGTGAATTTGAGAAGGTGTATTCTTTTCTTTGTGGGTGTAGCGTCCTGTAGATGTCTATTAGGTCCATGTTGTCTAGGTCTTCATTTAAAGCTTTGTGTCCTTGTGTAGCTTTTGTTTTTTTTTTGATCTGTCCTTTGTTGAGAGTGGGGTGTTAATGTCTCCTACTACATATGTGTTTTCATCTATATTTGTTTTCAGTTCTCTTAGTAGCTGTCTTATGAATCTTGGTGATCCCTCATTTGGTGAGTATATGTTGATAATTGTTATGTCTTTTTGGTTGATTGACCCTTGAACTTTTGTTACATTTTTTTAATTTGAAATCTGCTTTATCTGCTATCAAAATGGCTACTCCTGGTTTTATTTGGTGGGAGGGGGCATTGGCTTGTATGATTGTTTTCCATTCTTTCACCTTCAATCTATGCTTGTCTTTTGGGATCAAATGTGTTTCTTGGAGGCAACAAAATGTTGGGTTCTGTCTTTTAATCCAGTCTGCCACTCTATGTCTTTTAATTGCTGAGTTTGAGGCTCTAACATTGAGTTTCTGGTGGTCATTGGCAGTTCTGTTTTAGTTTGTTCTTTCTTTTCTATTTTTCATTCTTTTATTCTTCTGCAGGTTTACATCTTGGGGCTTCTTGGAGGAGTTCTTGGAGAGGGGGTTTGGTGGTAGCAAATTTCTGGAGGTTTTGTTTGTCTGAGAAGGTTCTAAGTTTTCCTTCGGAAAGGAAGGACAACTTTTCTGGGTAGAGTATTCTTGGTTGGCATTTTTTGTCTTGGAGTGTTTTGATTATGCCCCATTTTCTCCTTGCTTTGAGTGTCTCTTCTGAAAAGTCTGAAATCAGTCTGATTGGTTTTCCTTTGTAGGCTATCTGTTTCCTCTCTCTTGTTATTCTCATAATTTTTTCTTTATCTTTGGCTCTTGAAAGTTTTACTATGATGTGTCCTGCTGTGTTTCTTCTTTCATTAAAGTAGTTTGGTGTCCTTTTTGCTTCCTGTATATCTATTTTAATTTCTTCTTCATGTTTGGGAAATTTTCCTCTATTATTTCATTGAAAAGCCTTTCAGATCCTATGTCTTTCTCTTCTCCTTCTGGGATTCCTATTACTCTTATATTTGTTTTCTTTAGAGTAGCTGACAGATCTCTGATTTTTTCTTCTGTTTTCTTATTGTTTTTCTCTCTCTTTCTCTTTCTTTTTTCTCTCTACTTCTGTCTCCTCTAGTGTGCTTATTCTTTCTTCTATTTCTTCTAATCTGCATTCTTGGCTTTTCTCTGCATTTTTGAGATCTTCTATCGCTCCTTTTATGCATTGTATCTCCTGCAGCTTCTTATTTAGGGTTTCAATTTCATTTTTCTGTATTTCAATGATATTGTTCATCTTGCTACATTCTTATTTATATTTTTCTACTACTTCTTTTAGTTCATTGGGAGCTTATACCCTCTTGCTTTCCCTTCTTTTCTCCTCTTCTTTGTCCTCTTTGAGTGCTTTTATCACATTGATTCTGAATTCTTTGTCTGACATGTGAAACATTTCTTCCATGTCATCCATGTTGGTTTCAAAAGATTGTGTATCCTTTGGGGGTGAATCATTTTTCTTAGGGCTTACTTGATTATTTGTATTCTTCCTCCTTCCTGTGTTTTCCTTTCAGACTTGCTCTACATATTGAGTGACTACTGCTCTGGTATTAGGCATGTTGAAGGCTATCTAATCGTGGATAGTTCTGTCTTTGTACTTTTGCTACAGTGGTGGTTATATTTTGTTTCTGTTGCTCATTGTGGGAGACCAGTTCCTTTTCAGGGAGTGGATGTGTGACTAGGTATGGTTTCTATTGTGTTGTCTGTCTTTTTTATTGTCCTTCCCCCTTTTTTTCAGCTTGATGAACCTTAAACAGTTCTTGGTGTCTCCAAGCAACTAGGTTTGGCCTAACACTCTTTTTAGTTAGGGTTTCTTCAAGCTCTTGGTTAGTGAGTGTCTTTGTTTCCTTAGTTGTGTGGTGCCTGCGCTTTTGGGTTTGGGGTGAAAGCTGGAAGCTTTCAAGTTGGCTTACCCAGTAGTGACTACTGGATCCTCCCCAAGCCTAAAGGGCCCCAGCCTGTTCAGTTGCAAATTGCAGTCTCTCTCTAACTCCCAGGTCCATTACCGTGACAACCAGAAGTAGTCTCTTTGCTGACGGGATGCTCACCTGAGTGAGATTCCCCCCCGCTGCTGAATCTGGTTGCCTCTCACCTCAGGGATGAACTTCCCGGTGCCGGCCACAGTCTCCGGCTTTGATGACTCCATCCGCACAGGCCCTAGCTCCTCCCGCACTGGGCTGGGGTGGTAAAAGCTGGAAGCTTTCAAGTTAGCTTACCCAGTACTGACTACTGGATCCTGTAATTTCTTTATAAAATGATTTTTTGAACAACATTTAGAAATAATTTCATTCTTCCTGTTTAAGAACATGTCAATTGACAAGTAAGTTGTAATTATGGATTTGTATTTAAAATTAAGACCATTTGAAAATATATGGGTTTCTTTCTGTTCTTGAAGATGGCTTGATCAAAAGCAAGGTGCATATTAGAGCAAGATGTAGAGTTACCCATTATTTTGGATAAATTTTAAGTGACATATAATGAAGAATACATTTGAAGCTATTCAGTTTTCATTCTCTATTTTTTGTGTGATGTGTGAGTTCTTAGGGATTATTAATGGCATGTAGCAGTAAAAATCAAACAGAAAATTCATAAGGCTTATTTACATTAACCCATCTACTTTATAATGTGCTCAACTTTGACATTGTCTTTGATATTGGTCTTTATTGAGCTAAAGGGTTTATATGGGAGGATATACTTATCTCTGTTTTTATGATGCTGTGCAATTGCTCTGTTATGTTCAATACCTCCTTTATTTTCTGCTTTTATAGGAAAACTCTGTGATCCTTTCAGTATTATTTTGTTACTGTTTACTTTAATTTCCACTATAATATGAATATCAGTTCTCACAGATAGAGAAATGTTCAAGAAAACATTGTTAGCTATTTTTACTCAAATAATAAATAGATAAAATTGATTTTCTTTAAACAAATCTTAATAAAAGAGACTAACATTAGCTTGTGTATCTTATCACAAAGGAACTATATCTTTAGTAGAAGAAAAGCAATATAGGTAAAACAATATTCTCCAAATATTATTAGTGTTATGCAATACAATTTAACATACAGCAATACTGTATAGTTTAGTTTGACTAATCCTCAAATTATTAGACATGATATGCTATGCACATTATTTTTAACATTGCAATAAATATTTGAAAATTCAGTCAGTGATTTCACATCAATGTTCTTCTATACAAAGTTTTCCTAAATAACCTATTTAAAGTGCCCTAGGTAGATCATCATAAAAATCATCTATCAATTTAATATATAAATAGGCATCTCCTTTACAGAAAACATTTATTAATAAAATGTGATAAATTGTAATTAGTACACAGATAAAATTACTTACCTGTGTTACAACATGAGAAAAACCTTAAAACCTTCCTGACAGTGAAAAAAGGCAGACACAAAGGTTCCCATCTTGTAAAATCCCATGGATATGAGATCTTAGCAAAAAAGAAATTCAGTTAGTAAAAAGGTGGTTACCAAAACTAAGAGTTGACTGCAAAAAAAAAAGGGAGGCCTAACTTGTTAATGATGGAATTTACTATAGAAATGATGAAAATCTTTTGGACCTAAATGGAGATTACAGTTCTACAATATTATAAAAGTACTAAAAACCATTAAATATGTTTTATTTTAAAATATTCTAAATACTTTTGAGATCAATTTTTAGATACCCCAATTAGGTATAGCCACTGTAGTGCATCCATCATCAAACCACTCATATTTCAATGTTTCCTTTTTTTACTCCCTTTTTAAAATGCTTTAGACAGTTTTATTTATTTCAAGTAAATTTATACAATTTACAAGTGAATTAGAAGTGGTTCATGTCGGCCGGACATGGTGGTTCGTGCCTGTAAGCTTCAGCCTATGAAGTGGCCGGAGCTGGGGGTGGGGATCACAGTCGGGTCTTGCCTGGGGTGCGTAGCGAGACCTAGTTTCAAAAAACTAGCTGGGCGTGGTGGTGCAAATCTGTAATCCCAGCTACCTGGGAAGCTGAGGCTGGGTATTGCTTGAGTCTGTGGTACCCTGGGAAATGAGAGCCTGCAGTTCCATGGGCAAAAATAACAAGACCTAGTCTCAAAAAAAAAAAAAAAAAAGAAGTGGTTCATGTTGATTAGGTTACTAATTAACACTTTATGTATGAAAGCATTATCACACTCTTCCCTCATAATTTCTATAATAAGGAAGAAAGTTTTGATTTTCAGTAATTATAAACTTATTTTTTAAATTCTACCATGTACTTTCCTTCAATTCATTCACTTCCCTCTGGTATCATTTTCTTTAACCTTGTAGAACTTCTCTTAACATTTCTTAATAAACCAATCTGATATCTAATCCTTTGACTTTATGTACATAAATATTTCATCTATGCTGAAGACTACTTTCAATGGATGCATAGGTAAATAAGTTGACAGTTTTCTTTAAGTATTTTTAATATCATGATATCACTGTAGTTTTGCTACTATGATTTCTGTTTTAAATTCACTTGCTTTTGAATCATGTCTCCTCTGTCTAATTGTGTTTTCCTTTAGACATATTTAAGAGTAATTTATCTTAGGTTTGAAAATTATTGCTGCACTATATCTAGACATGTGGATAATTTTTGATTTTATTCTAGTTATATTTTGGTGAGCACATTGCATTTGCAAGTTTAAATATTTCACCAAGTTTGAGAAATTTTTGACATTCTTCTTCAAATATATCCAAGTCTCCCCAATTTTTTTTAATCTTCTTCTAGGAATGTCATGATTTGTGTTTAGAATATCTTAGAATAATTAACAGTCCCATAATCCCCCCAAAACAAGTAAGCAATCAAACAAAACTCTCATCATTGTTTTATATTTCTTCCTTTCTATCCTTAAAATAGTAAAAATTATATGAATTTGTTTTAACTTTCTGGCATTTTTGCATTTGTCTATTGTGATAAAACTCTGCTTTTGTGATAATATGGTGATATTTCACATTCAGAAATGCTGTTTTATTCCTAAAATTGTCCTTTTTCTTAATTTCAGTTCTCATTGAATTCCCATTCCACACATTTCTAACCCTTTTAACCTCACCTACAATAACACAGCACTAAGATTTCTTCCCTACTTTATCAAATATATATTAAATATATATATAAAATATAAAATTGTCATTTAATAATTCTTAGTTTATTGATCTTTACAGATGTCTTTATGCAACTATTTCATTTATTTCTGTTCATATATTTGTCATTTTTTTCCTTCTATTCTGTTTGTTTTTTTCTAGTTTCTTGAGGTAAAATGAAATTCTTTGAGGTTTTCATTTTCTTGAAGTAAACCTTTTTGTCACCATGCAATTTTGCCTTAAAAATGTTGAGAAATATGCTCACAATGCTGTGAAATAGACAGACTGATGTGAACCATTCTTCTAAAAATAACTCTAACAAAGAAAAGGAAAAGATCAATATACTCCCTGAAAAAAATCAGACTCTTACAACCAGCTACTAGAGCCTTAGCAGAAAGACCAAGAACAGAAGGGAAAGATTCACAGATATCAAACCACTAAGAGAAAGACAGCTTGCCTGAAATTAAGTACCATTTGGCCATTTCACTCTGCCAATGGGAATCCCCACCGTCAATTGAAACTACAGTCACCAGCATAATCATGATCTTGATATGATCATGATTATCATGATCATCATGATCATTGGCAGTGACGCTGGTGCCAACTGAACCCAACCTGGAATTCTATGGTCACTGGAATCAGGCAGTTGAAGCTGCCTGCCACATTCCCCTCTACCCCCACTGCCATCACTTCTGCTGCCCACAAGTGAGAAGATCAATGAACCCTGCCTGCCATCTACAGGGGTCTAGTCAACAGAAGCTAAGGAAGAGTGGAAAGGACTTGCATCACTACACTGCACAACAATCAAAGCAGCCCAACTATTAAATAGATTACCATATCCCAGCAAGAGCTCTAACGTATCATGCCCACTTTTTATCAGTAGTACAGAAGCATCACAAGCAGAATAAACCTGAAGACAAAATATGAGAAGAAAATAACAAATGATCAGATGAATATTCCAGGGAACAATTTACTATAGAAAGTCAAGCACTGAAATCAATACTGAAGAATATTTTGACCTGTCTGAAATGGTATTCAGAATCACCATGATGAAAACACTGAAAGAGTTAGAAAGCATAGAGAAGGCAAAAAAGGAAAAAGATGACATGAGGAATGAAAATGAGTCTTCTAAAAAATGGTAATGTTAACAAATTGACAGAGAAACAAAAGAATTCTGGGAAAAACCAAGAAGAAAAAAGTAGAAAAAAAATTTAAGAATGAATATAAGCACTCTTTAAGTTACAGACATAAGCAGAAGATACATGGCAAAAGAAAAAGAAATTCAAATGAGAACAATGGCAAAATATACAGAGAAATGGCTGACAGCATGAGGAAAAGAAATATAAGAGTCATACAGATCCCAGAAAGAGAAGAGAAAATATTCAAGGAAATAATTGAAAAGAATGCCCCAAATTTAAAAAACAAATTAAAATATTTGTAGGAAGCTGAAAGAACACAAAAGTACTATAAAGAAGGACAAACTAGAACAAGATGCATAGAAGTAAAACTTCAAAAAGTCCAAGACAAATACAATATAATGAAGTTAATTAGAAGATAGAAACACGTAGCTATAATGGAAATTAAAAAATGTAAGCTCACATCAGACTTATCAGAAGAAATGTTTTGGACAAAAAGAGGATGAAATAACATACTCAAAAAACTCCAAGACAAAAAATATATCAAGAATATTTTATATTGCAAAGCTCATGTTCATCTATCAGGGAAAAATATGGACCTTCTCAGTTGAAAAAAATGCAAGTACTAAGTTCCCCCTTTAAATAAATGTTAAGGAAGTATTAAAACTTAAATTAACAGAGGAATGAAAAGAGAAAACAAAACAAGATAGTGAATAGAATCACAAAAAGATTAACAAAGTGACAAGTACAGAGTTTTACATATCAGTAATCATCCTAATTGTTAACAGACTAAAGTCATCAATAAAAAAGATAGAGAGTAACAGACTGGATTAAAAAACAAAACCTAATTTTCTGCATCTACAGGAACACACTTGAATGCTAAAGTAAAAAAATAGATTGAAATTAAAGGATTGGAAAAACAATTCTACAAGATAATGGATCCCAAAAGAAGGCAGGTCCTGCCAAATTTATATCAGATAAAACAGATTTCAAACTTTGAAAGGTTACAAGAGTCATAGATGGCCACTGTATAGTGATCAAGTTGTCAAAACTCAAGGAAGATATAACAGTCATCATTCTATATGTACCAGAAGAAGGAGTACCATCAGGCATCAATTAATTTTAGCAGCTCTGAAGAAAGACAGAGAAAATACACATGTAATAGGATACTTCACACCCCACTCTCACCATGGTAGAACTCAAAGTGACAAAAAATAAACAAGGACACAGTAATTGTAAAAGAATACCTAGAACAAATTGGCCCATTAGTCATCTATAGAACAATATACCCTCCAAAAAAGCTGAATTATTATGGAAAAATTATATTTCTCAATTGCATATGGATCATTCTCCAGCACTGACCTTGCACTGAACAACAGGACCAGCATCAACAAATACATAAAGACTGAAATCACACAAAATTTCTCTGATATTTCTACCTAGCTAGATAGAAATATCAAACTAGAAATCAACCATGAAAAGAAGGAAAGGGAACCTTCCATTTTATAGAGTGAACCCTTCAAGATGTAAACAAATATTTCAAATTGAGTGACAATGAGGAAACAACTTTCCAGAAAATATGGGGCACTGCAAAAGCAGTAATAATAGGAAAACATATAGCAATACACTCACATATCAATACACAAGAAAAAACACTAAGAAAAAAAAACTAATCTCATATCTGAAAGGGCTACAAAAAGAACAACAGATAAATCCAAATGCTAGTAGAAGGTATGAAACAATAAAAATTCAACTAGAAATAAATGAAATAAAATAAAAAGACAATCCAAAAGATCAATGGAATAAAAAGCTGGTTCTTTTCTTACCCAGGCTCACATAAACAAAAACGGATAAAACTCAAATAAATAGAATCATAAATGAAAGGAGGGGGAAATTACGATAGATGAAGCAAAAATCCAGAGGTTAACCAGAGAATATTATACGCAAAGATTAAATATTCTTGATGATACGGAAAACAATTTAGAATTATGCAACAATCCAAAATTGAATAAATCAAGTGTACAAACACTAAACACACTAAATACAAGCTGTGAAATTGAAGCAGTAATCAAAACCCTTCCCCAAAACAAAATCCCAGGAGCAGATGGACACAAAACCCTTCCCCAAAAACAAAAGCCCAGGAACAGATGAACACACAACTTTGAAACTTCTATAAGAAGTTCAAAGATGAACTGATGCCTATCTTAATTTTTAGGTCAAAACCCTGGTAAATGGTTATTGGAATACCTCCCCCTCCCTCTGACACACCCTCTGTTCACTCAACCTCCATCTCTCTTCGTTGTTTGTTAATCTGTGTTTTCTTCAATTTATTAATATTTGTCACATAGCCAGAAAACACGATCTATCTTAAGTGATATTCTATGTTCATTTGAGAAGAGCATGTGTTCTGCTGTTTGGAGAATGAATGTTCTCTATATATCTACTGAGTTCATCTGATTAAGCTGAAACAGAAGGTCCACCGACTAATTGGTAAGGCATGGCAGCTTTGTTGACACTGATGTGTGCCCTCTCAACTCACTATCTGCAGGAAGTTTCCACTCCTGCTCCCCTGTTCTGCTGCCCAAGTGCAATTATCCCAGGGTTCACCAGCAACTTATCCATCATGTATACTGCCTGCAGGCAGCCCCCAACTCACCCTGACTGTGGCTGACTGCAGTGATGATTTCTTCATCCACCACCCAATCATGTTGCCTATGACCAATGCCCAGATCTCTCCTTCAGCAATTGATTTCACCCCACCCCTGGTGGTGTCTTCCACCCCTGGTGGTGTCTTCCCCTTGGATTCTGGTGCTCATGGTAGTCATGATAACTCCATACTAATGAAGGCCGGCTCAGGTGCTCCAATGGTTAAAACAATCATTAAGCCCTATGACTCCTGTTTTGGGAATCCTGGGAGAATTGGGCCCTGCTAGGGTAGCTCCAGCACTGTCTCCCTGTAACTTCAGAAAGAAAAGTTTGTCATGTATAATAGGGTCAACATGGAGAGATTCCAAGCAAACCACCCCGCTGTTGCTCAGATCCATGTCCCAGTACTGCTGAATGGTCCCCAGCACTGTCACATTCAGCTTTACTGAGAGTTGAAAGTTGGTGTGCGTTTCTAACCCTGCTGAGGCAAGCTCTAGTTGTCCTGGGCTCCTATGGCTTCCTGGAGTCCATAGGCTCATGAGCCCACCTTTACCTCAGTGCAGGTTGGATCTGGGCAAGTACTGGCATTTCCCCTTTTGATTCTGGCACTAGAATTGTGAATGGACTGATCAGATTTGAGCTCTATAAATCAAACAGGTTTGAACTCTCCAATATATTCAGAACTTTCAATTCACTGTGAATAAAAAATGGGGACAGCTGATTGGTGCTTAACTGCTCTGGTGCTTAACTGGTACCAGTCAAATTGTCCAATCAGGCATGTAGGGTAGGGATTATTAAGAAGGTATAAGACAGAATAGAAGCCAGATTGTTAATTTACTAGAGAATATTTTTAAAAAATCATCAGATTACATCAGAATAGAATTCAGAAGGCCATTTCTACAAATTTCAGAGATTTTCATAGACACTGTAGCTTCTGTAGACATTTGCAGAAAACCAGTCCTTGCACTTGCCTCTGGCCTGCCTCTGACAACACTGATCTGATTGTATCAAAGAGCTGTTTGCTATTAGCTAATGCCAATAACTCACAAATAGCTGTAACACTGGTGTCTCTGACACTACCTCCTGGTGATTGATGCTGAGTGGCATTAATGACCAGTGCTGATTAGCAAAGTAAACAAAATACTGGCTTTGTTGACCTGTGTCAGCTCACTTCTGTGAGTTGTATCCATTTATATAAACAAAGTATTAATACTTACTGTTTCTATTATTTTATTTATTTATTTTAAAAAATTATTTATTTTTATATATATATATATTTCACATCGTTGTGGTTCCTGGGGGTCCCCCACCACCTCCCCTCCCTGGCCACTCCAGCTGATTCCCTCCCACAGTGTGTACTTTCATTTGGTTGTCCATATAGTAGTGAGACCATTTGGTTTTTGTCTTTTTCCTTCTGACTATTTCTGCCAGTATGATTTCTTCTAGGTACATCCATGTTACCAAAAATTCATCAAATTTGTGTTTTTATTATTTTAATATCTACCATTACCTTTAGGTAGTGAGTATATAAATATTACATCATGTTGTTGCAGTGTTCCCTTTATCATTATGTGTCCTCTGTGTCTTACGATAGCCTTTGTTTTAAGGTCTGTTCATCTGATATGAGCATATCTATCCAGGTTTCTCGGGTTTTTATTTACATGGTTTTCTTTAAAAAAAATCTCATTAGTATTTCTTCATATCTAGCTTAGAGTCACTATATATTTGAATTTTTTGCCTTTCACTGAAGCATCATACCTTTCCTTCTGTCTTAAAAGATCATTTTTGGGATAAACTATTTTAAGTTGGATATTTTTTTTAAGTAATTTGAATATCCCCTGTCTATCTCTTTAAAAAATGTCACTGGGATTGCATTGAATCTATAGATTGCCTTTGGTAAGATGGTCATTTAGATAATATTAATTCTTCCAATCCATGAACAGGGAATGTCTTTCCATTTCCTTACGTCTTCTTCTATCTCTTTTAGGAGTGTTTTAAAATTTTCTTTGTATAATTCTTTCACTTTTTCGTTAGGTTTATTCCCAAATATTTAATTTTTTTGGTGCGATGGTAAATGGGATGGTTTTTCTGATTTCTTCTTCTATTTGACTTTTTGCATATAGGAAAGCTACCGACTTCTGTGTGTTGATTTTGTATCCAGCTACCTTACCGAACTGGTTTATTATTTCTAGTAATCTATAATTGCAAGGACATGGAAGCAACTAAATGTACCAAAACAAATGACTGGATGAAAAAAATGTGGTACATATACACAATGGAATATTACTCATCAATTAAAAAATGACAAATTTGACGATTTTATAACAACATGGATGTACTTAGAAGGAATCATATTAGCAGAAATAAGTCAAGAAGAAAAAGACAGAAACCAAATGACTTCACTAACATATGGGATACAGTGAAAAAATAAACAAAAGACTTGGGGAAAAGTTAAAACAAGCTAAGCACCAAACTGAAGAGCACAACTTTGAGCAG
>PVHY01021141.1:0-24420 GCA_004024945.1 Uropsilus gracilis
GGGCCAACACTCCACATCCCATCTGAGCTGATGTCCCTTTGAAGATCTCTGAAGCCACCTGGGAGAACCCCAAGCTGTCCTCTGTGGGTGCCCCCAGGCAACCTCTCCAAGGCTCGGGAGTTCCTGGGGAATTTTCCGATGGAGTCTCTACCTTTGTCAGTTGACTTTAGGTGACCCCCTCTTCTCTAGCCTCCACCCTGCCCAGAACCCCGCGGAGTCCGCACAGGGCCCCCACCTCCACTTCGGGAGGCCATCCGGTCCCGACAAGTTGTGTGGGGGAGGAAAAGGGGCGGACACAGGGCGTCGCGGCTTCCGGACCCCCAACAGCTCAGGACCCCTTTATTTCCAATCCCGGCTGCGCCCGGCGCCAGGGGGTGACCCCAACTCCAGTTTCGAACCCCGCCCCGCGGAAACTCACCGGGTCAGCCAGGCCGTCAAAGGGCACCAGTTCTCAGCGGCGACGACTTTCCACTCGCGAGGTCGCCGCCATGCAGAGGGGGCAGAGGCAGTCTGAGGAAGCCCCTCGGAGGTCGGGGCCTCTCTCCCACGGGGAAGGGACACTGTCGGCGAGGGCGATCCAGCCGCCGGCCGCGCCGGCCGAAGTCGGGGGCTGGCCGGGCGGGGGAGCAGCTCTCGGCTCAGCGCGGGTCGCGTCCGTCCCGGACCCGGGCCGTGCTCGGGCGGCGCATCCTCAGCGGGGCCTGTCCTCGCCGCGTCCGGCGGGCGGCGCTGCGCCTCCCCTCTGGGTCCCGCTCAGGGCTGCAGCTCGGCCCGCGCCGCTCCCTGGGGCGCCCTCTCCAACCGCGCCGGGAGGCCGGCGGCTGCGGCTCCGCTTGCCGGTCCCAGCTGCAGCCTGTCTTTGTTGCCTCCTCTCGCTCGGCCGCCCGCCCGCCGCTCGCAGCCCCCCGGTCCGCGCGGGGGTGGGGGAGTCGCCTCCTCTGAGGTTGCACGCACCTGCAGCGGCGCCGGCTCCTCACCGGGCAGGCACCGGCCCCCGCAGGTTGCAAAGAGCAGCGGCGAGAATGCACCGGCCCCTCCTCCTCCTGCTCCGAGCCCCGGGTGTGGGGGGAGGGGAAGCCGAAGCGCGGCGGCGGCGGCGGAGGCTGGGATGCAGCCCCGAAGACCTCGGCGCCGAGAAATAGCCGGTCCAGGTGGCGCAGGGCGGGCGTGGGGGCGGCCCGGAGGCCGGTGCACCGGGCTGCGAGCCCGCGGGCTGCAGCAGGGGCGTCGCGCGCCGGACTCTCACGCGCCCATGGCCCCGGGCGGCGCGCGGGGGCTCCCGGGGCCTCAGCCTCGCGCCGCCTGGAGCGCGCCGGCGCCTCGCCTGGCCTCAGGCCCCGGTGCCGCGCGCTGCGCCGCGCCGCGCGGGCAGCGGGCCCGGCTCCTCGCCTCCCCGGCTGGCGCGCACAGCCTCTCCACAGAGCCGCCGGCCCGGCTGTCCTGTCCGCCGCTCCGCTCCGGCCCGACTGACAGGCTCGAGCGCCGGCAGCAGCCACCGCGTCTCGCCCCGTGCCCGCCCCCGGCAGCCGGGTCCAATCAGCGGCGGCCGAGAGGCGGTTACCAGGGTGACGCGGCGCCGCATCCTGCGGGGGGCGGGGTTGGGGGCCGCCACGCGCGCTTTTCGCGGCAAAATTCAAAGGCCGGCAGGGCGGCTCTCCAACCTCTTCCCCGACGAGGGCGAGACGGGAACGTCCTCGCGAGGACTACAACTCCCGGCGTGCAGCGCGCCGGCGCCCTGCGGAGGAGCCCCGACTGAGGGCGCGGGGCAGGCTGGTACTTGTATTCCGTTTGTCGGGAACAAGGGGTTGAAACAAGTCTTACCTACCCATCTTTGGGGCCAAGCGCTACCCTAAGTGCATTATCTGCATTGTTAATCTCCAAAGCAACCGTGTGAGGAATTTGTTCAAAATGAAAATGACAGAAGCCAGCACGTAACAAAAGTACCTAATCACAAACCAGTCACGTAGGAATTATTACCACCCCTATTTTACAGATGAGAAAACCGACAGGCGCAGTCTTATTATCGTACTTTCGCTAGTAGAGGAAATGGAGGAAAGAGGAAATTAGATGTGACCTAATACCCTGTCTTGTGTGTTTTATCTCCAAGGCATGGTTTTGGCAGTGATGGATTTGGGGCATCACAGTTGAGATCTGAGGAACACTAACGATAGTATCATCCAGGAACCACGCTGAGTTCTTTTTGAATTCCTTTTCCTGGAATCCACACCACATATATGAAGGGAAGCACCAGTATTTTCCTCCAATTAGCAGATGGGAAAACCCCAGTGTCTCCCAAGGTTCAAAATTGGAATCCCTCGAACTATACGGCACCTTGCCTTTTACTTTGTAACCATTCCTTTTACTTTGTAACCATTCCACGGGTGTCGCTTGGTCTGCCTGATAGCCCACGGTGGCCAGGTTACCAGTTCCACTTTACAGCTGGGGAAACTGAGTCCTGAGA
The DNA here is from genome assembly GCA_004024945.1 of Uropsilus gracilis. Lineage (NCBI taxonomy): Eukaryota > Metazoa > Chordata > Mammalia > Eulipotyphla > Talpidae > Uropsilus > Uropsilus gracilis. Next base: position 2,462 of record PVHY01021141.1, read on the forward strand.
GGAGTAACTGCCTTAGTGACCGTGTGTTCAGCTCTGCAGGAAAGATCTTGGTATGGCTGCAGAAATGCACAGAGCAGCCAGAACTGCTCCCACCCCCTTCAGACTATGTCCGAGTCCCACAGAACTCAGCCCTGTTCTTACCAGCTCAGGCCTTGGACATGTTTCTTTGTCACTCTGTGCATCCTTTCTTGTCTGTGAAGCGGAAGGTATGAGAGTTTCCACTCTCCAGAGTTGTCATGAGGGGGAAGAAGTGAGTTGGTGCACAGAACACAGGAAGTGCCCAATGCAATGCCAGCTGTGGCCATCCAGATATGGGGGGTCCTCGGAGACCCTGACAAGTGAGCCCAATAGGAAGAGCTGATTCTAGTCAGGCTCTGGCCTACTTCCAGGAGCCAGCCCACCCCACCAGAGCCTAGGAGAGGTGCCTGAGGGGGAGCTCCAGGCCTTGCCCAAGTAGGCCACCTGCTGCCTTATCTAGGACAGGAGCTGGCCTGGTTTTAGGCCGCTGAGAGGCTGCCACCCTGGCTGTTCCCAGCAGCCCTGCCCGGTGCCCCTGCTTCATTTCCCCCTAGTCACCCCACCCAGCCCCTTTGGGAGTTGGCGTGGGGGTGGAGATTTACCTGGAAACATGATTCGGCCACCAGCTGCTTCCCTTCCAGGGCCAGACGCCAGAGCTGCCAATGACGTCAGGTGGGTTGCCCAGGAGACAAGCTGGGTGGACCAGGGCTCTGAACAGGTGGGGAGAATGCATGGCCCCACTCCAGCCAGGTGCAGGGCGGGGCACAGGGACAACCAAAACCCTAGGGAGAATGACTGGGAGAAGGAGGAGGAAGCTGTGCGCCATACCACAGCCTTCCTGAAGTTTGAGATCTGTGCCATTGTAGAGTACCGTGATAGTAGGCTCACCTACTATGTGCTGGGTACATGCTTTTTATAGCACATATTTCAATTTCCTTTTACCCTCCCAGCAACCCTCGAGGTCTGCTTGATTATTATTCACGTCTTACAGCCAAGAAAGGCCATGTGACTCATACAAGGTCACACAATGACAGAACTGGTCCCAAATACCAGAGCCCCTGACCTTGCTTTATTATAACCTGTGCTAGTCATTAATTGACTGGATGTGACCTTGAGAGCAAGCTTCTTCTCTCTGGACCTGGATTTCCTCTGCTACCAATGAAGAATGGGGTGCACACCCCAGTCCTAGCTATCTGACTTTTTGGAGCCAGTCTCAATCCCATCTTAGCAGTTTGCAAAGGTCCCCTTGTGATTCCAATATGCAGTGGGGGTTTAGAAAACCTTAGAGGGTTCCTCCATCTCTGATGTTCCTGACATGCTGATGATGGGAGCCACAGAGGGCTTAATAGGGAGGCAGGAGCCTCACACACCTCTCCAGGCAAGTAAATCGACTTCCAGGAGATGTTTCACTTACCTCCCTGCATGCACACACATTGTTTCCACCACCCACCTCACACCCACCTTCCTGAGGTCAGACCTCCATATCAGTCCTCACCAGCCCAACAACTGTCAATCTCCACCCAACCTCCTCTTGCTCGGGTCCAGGAGGCCCACGTGTGAATGAAAACAGTGTCAAGATGGATTTGCTACAGTCCAAGGAACCATCATCCCCCAAACTCCTAAACCAAAGGCCACCAGCCCTTGAACACTCTGGCTACAAACAGGGTGGCTAAGATACCCCAGGGTAGTAAGAGGACAGAAAGCATCTCATTCTTCACTGACCTCTATGCCCCAAGCACACTAGCTTTGGAGAAATACCTGCATCATTCTGTGTGTCACGCTGGTCCCCAGATCTTTGCCCATCTGTCACCTTCACTTAGAGTCTCTTCCCTCAAGTTTGTTGGCTCTTGAAGCTCCTCCAGATTTCAACTTGGGTGCCACTTCCTCTGGGAAGCCTTCCCTGACTACCACCCTTCAGACTGGAGCACTGTCCCTTTCAGAGATTTACTCATCCATGTCCTAATGACCCCCTTCCTCATCAGTCTGCACTAACCTCAGGACTCTAATGGCAGGGGATACACTGGAACTATTTTCAAGCCTGGCAGTCAGTGCTCAGTAAAGACTTGTTGTGTTCATCTCTGAATCAATGACTGTGGCCCAGACTTTTGCTTTTGTTTTCTGGGGGATTGAGGGAAGAACAGGGAGAGGAGAATGACTGGGTTTGAGTCCTAACTCTTCAGGTTACTAGTCCTGTGACTAATTTGCCTCAGTTTCCCCATCTGTGAAACAGGGCTAGTTGTCACATAGGCATGGCTTGAGGGCTGGAACCTGGAATATTTACTGCCACCCTCCCATTTATGTAAAGTTAGTTACACCCTCATTCAGTCCTGCCCATTCCCCCCCTAATTCCACTCATTTGTCCATTCATTCATTCATTCATTCATTCATTCACTCACTCACTCACTCACTCACTCATTCATTCATTCAACATTTCCTAAGTCCCAGTTCTATCCCAGTTCCCTGGGGCTTCAGCCATGGTCCAGACTCATTCACTGGCCACACAGATCTCAAGTTTCAGGGGGGTCATGGACGAGGCAACCAAGTGTTGTTATCAGAGTATCAGAGAAGGCAAAAACCCAGAGCAGGCACTGGCAGACTGGTGATGGGGACAAGGTTGAGCCTGTGAGAAATGAGCAGCCAGCAGCCAGGGAGAGGTGAGAACAGAGTGCTCCCAGCGGAGGGGACAGCCCATGCAAAGGCCTGCAACCTGAGGAGGAAGGGCGGAGCGAAGGTCCCACCATGGAAGGGGTCAGAGTCTGAGCTGGCGATGTGCAGGGAGGCCAGGAGGCAGAGACTGAGGCTGTATCTGGGGGAGCAGACCTGCCCAACCCCCAATTGCCTCACCTGCCCTCATTGCCGTAATCTAGGCCAGAGCCTGGAGGGAGCCGAGCCCCCATTGGTGCACATCACGTAGGTTTTTCAGAGATAATTTAATCAGAGCTATTAATAAGCAGAAAAGAAAGAGCTCTTTATGCTTCTCCTGGAGAAAAGGGGAAAGAAGAAGCACGTGTAACCTTGTTATTCACCCAGCCCTGCCCCCCACTACCTGGAGCCTCTTTCTGGGGTGGGCCCAGGGGGAGGGGGTGGGAGGTCTGAGGCAGGATGAGGGCATGGTGTAGGGCTGTGGTGACCCTGGGAGCCTCAGGGACTGGCCCTTGTGAAGGTCCCTGACTGCACTGCACCCTCACTCCCCTCTGCTCCTTTGGCCTCTTGGTTGTCTGGAGATACCCTCCAGCCTTTGCTCCCACACTGGCACTCGTCTGCTTCTTGCACAACTGGCTCATCATCAGACTTTCATCTCAGTTCAAATGTCACCTCCTTCGAGAAGCCCTCCCTGACCACTTCTGTCCTTTCTCTCCCCGAAACACCTTCCTTTTGCTTTTCCCTTCTCAGCACAGGTGACTGTTGGTCACTCCCTGAGCTCCTGTGGGCTAACTTGTTTGTTTCCTTCCTCTGGGTCTAGACCATCAACTCAGGGAGAGTTCCTACTGTCTTCACTGCCCGAGTTCTCGCACCTTCCATTGTGTAGGCAGTAGTTATTGACCAAGTTGAGAGCAGTTTGAGGGGTCTGGGAAGGTCCACAGAAACCAGGAAGTGGTGGGGTGTCCTCTTCACGGGAGACCCACATAAAATCTGGGAACCACAGCCCCTTGTTGTGTTGTTTCTCCCCACGGGACCCGGAGGCCCAGAGGGGGGGAAGACACTTAGCCAAAGTCGTGCGGTAAAGTTTGGGTCAGAGGTGGGACTTGAACCTGGAAACCTGGCAGGAGGCGAGCCACACAGGAAGTCTCCTCTCCGGTGTCAGCTCCATGCTGCCGCGGCTGCTGATATCTGCTGGGAGTCTGGCTGCTGGGGCGCTAAGCCTGTTTCTGTGTGTAGAGTTTAGAAGAGCACTGGACTGAGAGTCAGCCTTCCCTCAGGGCTTCTACTCACCCTGTGACCCTTAGACGAAACAGCCAACTTCCCTGGGCCTGAGTTTCCCCATCTGAACCCTGGGACCTGCACCGTAGCCCTGCCTGTCTCAAGGACCATAATGAGAAAATAGATAGAACTTCCAAACGCCTAATGGACTCTGCCTATATGCTCAGAGCTATTATTGTGAAATACGGTGACAACAGGCAGCTAGGCAAGCCCAGGAGGGGCCAAGCACTATCCTGGGTACTTCGTACATGACCTGTAAGCCTTGCCGCATGCAGGAGGATGAGGCTCTGGTGCGTGGCAGTTGTGGAGCCAGAATCTAGGGTGAGTGACCCTGCTCCGAGGGGGAAAACGCTCTGGAGTGGGTGGAACCAGGATTTGGACCCTGTTGGTCTCTTTGCCATAGAAGGCTCAGGACTCAGCCCGGAGGCCTAGAGACCAGGACACGGTGACAGGAGGAGTGGGTGGCCCCTGCCACCCAAGGTTGCCTCTGCTCTCTGACCAGCTGCACCTGGTTCTCCCAGGCTCTGAGTGGCAGGGAGATTTCCAGGGGATTAAGCCTAGCCCGCCCCGCCTCCCCTCTGGCCTGGAAAGGCCACCAGGCCTTCCCGAGCCCGCCTGGCAGATCTCCTTTTGTACCAAAAGTTATTGACTTATCAAGGTTAAAATACATTCAGCGCAGGCCAATAAAACAGGGATCCCGCCGCATCCCGGCTGTCATGTGCAGCCTGGTTTTCATGGCAACAGGCCCTGTGCTGCGCATGAAATGGTTCAGTTGTGCAAAGTTCAGGCGTTACATAAACAGGGAGTTAACAACAGTGGCAGAAATCAATGTCTGGCCAGGCATGGCCTGGGGAGATAGCATTGATTGGGCCCTTCATCGATAGCTGGGGCTCTGCTACCTGCTGGGTGGCTGTGGGCTCCCTCCCGCGGCCCCAGGCCCTGGCTCTGGCCCAGAAAGCCCAGGAAGGTGTCTCTGTCCTTGCCCCAGCCCAGCCCCTGGCTGGGATCCATCCAGAGGGATGGGCCCCTGTCAGCTGTGTTTTGTAAATCCCCTGATTGCTCGGACTCCACTTCCTCACCTTAAAATACTCTCCCACCACTGGAGTGAGGAACCACCCTGTGACCTTCTGAACCTTCCTGACAAAGAACAACCTCACTGCCTCTCTGTTCAGGTGTAATAATTACGGAGACACGAGAGGTGCCCCAGCGGTGTCAAATAAACCAGGACATGGAGCCTAGGGCGCTGTGTGGCTGTGGGTAAGGCGCTTCACCTCTCTGGGCCTCATCTTCTCATTTGCTAAAATGGTGAGTTGAACAGCACCAAGTCCAGGGACTGTAAGGAGAAAGAAGTGAGGGACACATGAGAAACCCCTGGCTTCGGGCCTGCAGTGGGACGCTGACTGCGTCTCTCCTACTGAGTCCTGCAGACACCCTGAAGGAACAGAAAAGAGCAGAGAACTAGGAAGGGATATTCAGGCTCAAGTCCCAGCTCCACCACTAGCTGTGTGACCTCAGGCAAGTCACTTCACCTCTCTGAGCCTGGCATTTGTTCCCTTATATGGAAACAGGGTAAGTGTCCTTGGAGAAGTGAAGGCAGGAGGAAGGGAACTGAGTGTGTAAATGATCTGGGCAGAAGGATTTATCAGCTCAGATCCTTCCATCTGTGCTCCAAGGCCACAGCCACCCAGCCTCCTCAAGCGGAAGCGCTCATGGCCTTTCTCTCAGGAAGGAGGGTTTGAGAGGAAAGAATTGTCTGTTGCGCTTGCTGGGTGGTGAGTAAGGAGAGGGGCCCAGGTTTCATGCTTGTTTGGCTAAATCTGGGCTCAAAGGCCAGGTGTTCATTAGGAGCTTGATACATGTTTGTTGAACAAAGTTGGTAGAATGGGGTAGAAGCCCCCTCCACTCAATCTGGGATAGGGTGGTATGGAGGCAACAGGAGGGATGAATGACTCACAGTGGCCAGAGAGCTTCCAGCCTCACTGGGTAAGGCCAGGTCAATCTGCCACTGAAATGCATGCCCCCTGCCATGGGGTGGGAGGAGAGCCCAGGGCCAGGGGTTGGGCACCCCATTTCTGGGCACCCCATTCCCAGGCACGGATGGAGGAGCAGCTTTAGGCAATGAAACATGAGCAAGCATGACGGGAGATGTGAATGTGCCTCTTCTCTATAAACTTTCTCTTCTGCCTCAAGATACAGGCTCCCCCTCCAGGAAAGGGGGAGGTGAAAAGATGGTTGGTGCCGAAAGCACCTGCGGGGTGAGCTGTCCTGTCGAACAGCAGTGATGACTTTGGACTGTTATGTAAGAAAAGAACTTCCATTGAGTTATACATTTAGGTGCCAGGGTGTTTTTGGTACAGCAGCTGGTGTTGCCCTCACAGACTCATAGTCTTTTCCCCAGGCACAGTTCACCTTAAGTCTCACAGTTCTGCAGAACAGAAGAAATTCTTATTTGATATAAAATATTACTTGATATAAAATATTATGAATGATAGCATCTGGGTGGTAGGTACTTAAATGTTCGTTGTCAATGTCTCAACTTTGCTATAGGTTTGAAATGCTTCGTAATAAGATGCTTGAAAAAATACCTTTCCCAGGATTTTCAAATCTTTCCAGGAACCATAGGGTTTTAGGAAGATAGGCTATGAACCATTAGTAGATGGTAGGGCTGGCAGAGGGAGCTGCAAGAGTCTGGGCACACTTTATCCCCCTTCCACACTTCAACCAGAGCAAGTTCAATTTCATCCTTTTTTTTTTTCATATTGGAGTTTGATACATGATTTGCTTTGAAAACTATTTCCACTGTTGCAACAGGGAAAGTTTAAAAACCACTCAGTTCAACCCACTTATATTGCAGATGGGAAAACTGAGGGGCAAGGAAGAGAAGGGATTTGCTCTGGGTCAAACAACCAGTCAGCAACTGGGAGGAATTTTCCAGATCTCCTCAATCTCTGGAGGGTGCCTGGGATCACCATGCTGGGGACTGCTGAGAAGCAAGAAGGGGGGTGCCAGGGAGGGCACCCTTTACCCTCTAGCCCGAGCTCTCTGCTGCTGTTACATATATTGGTTCCCAAGGTCTTTGGTCAAAACTTTCTGCAGAGGGAATGGTCATTTGGGAGGTGGTTTGAGGACACTAGAGGGGACCTCAGTGGGGGCAAGAGTTACTGGGAGAGGAGCTTTCCCTCTCCATCCCAGAACCTCCTATTCTCCCTAGATATGCTGGGAAGATGGATGGGGGGAGTCAAAGCTGGGCAGATTACTTGGGCATGATGGATTTGGGTGCTGATGAGAAGCCCCCAGGGTCATCTGGGGCCATGGGCAGAGGTGAGAGTTCATCTGGCTGGGTAGGTGGATCATCAGGGGATGGGAAGTCAGCTTAGGAGTTGAAGGGCTAGGGATGGAGGGGGTAGAGAGTGCCTTAAGCCTGGAATCCCTCTCGTACTGAGGGTACCATCCATCCATCCATCCATCCATCCATCCATCCATCCATCCATCCATCCATCCACTCATTCATTCCATGGCTCCCATGTGCCAGGTCCTGGGCAGGGCACCCAACCTGCAGGGAGAGGGACAAGCAGGACATGAAGAAGAGCAACATGTCACTCTGCCCCAAGCAAGCAAGCAGGCAGTCATGTGACCTTGGACAGGTTCTGCCATCACTCTCAGCTTGTGTTTCCTTGTCTAGAAGGTGGGCATCATTTGTTCCAGACTCAGAATGTGTGCAACACATCTGACAGAGCTCAGGGAATGGGGTTTCTCTTTCCCAGATTTCCAGTTGAAAAAGAAGGGTTCCCTTACCCCTCTGGACTATTTCTGGTAAGTGAGGTGCATGAAGGGCATGGGTTTGAATCTTGACCCTACTTATGAGCTGTGTGACCATGGGCCAAATCGCTTGGCCTCTTTGGGCACTGATTTCCTCCTCTGTAAAGTAAGCATAATAATAATAATTGCCCAATCTGTGGGTTATGAGGTTTTAATGAGTTCATAGGTAAGGCATTTAGAATCGTGTCTGGGGGCTGGGTATGGTGGGCATGCCTGTAAGTGACAGTCTAGGAAGCCGTGCCCAGAACCAAGGATCATGGTTCGAGGCAAGGTATCGGGGCAAGGTAGCAAGACCTAGTTCCAAAAAAATAGCTGGGCATGGTAGTGCGTGCCTGTCATCCCAGCTACCTGGGAAGCTGAGGCTGGGGATCACTTGTGTCCGGGGTACCCCAGGCAACATGAGCCTGCAGTTCCACGGGCAAAAATAGTGAGACCTAGTCTCAAAAAAAAAAAAAAATCATGTCTGGCCCACAGCTTACACTCCTTAAATGTTAGAGTTGGTGGTGGTATAGTGGACTCTGACTCTATCACCAGAGTAAGAATCCTGTTGGTGAATATTGACCTAGAGCTAGAGGGAATTTCAGGACAGATGAACCCAGTCTGGAATCTGCGTACCAATTCTGGCCCTTCTTCAGGGAATGCCAGGAGCACGGGCATGGGCTCTTTGATAACAGTGCTGCAATAGATTAAGGATGCCTGCCTGGGCACAGGAAGGGAGATAAACAGGAAGTTTGACTTCTGTTGCTCCCAGTGCCTGCTGGGCTCTCCCCTTGCTCAGATTGGGAAGTGAAGGCTCAGCAAAGGAAGCAAGACTCTTTCGAGGCCGCATGACAGTTGCAGATTGGTTTCCGTGCCTGCCTCCCAGATTCCTCACTGGGCCCTGGTCTATGTCATTTCTTCCTGTGGAGAAAAGTCATTATTTCTCCATTACATTTCCCAGCCTGTTTTCTGGAAGGAAGCTAATTGATTTAAACTTTTCCAGGCTGATTCTTCCTCCTTCTCCCCTCCCCAGAGCCCCTGTTCTATTATCACTCTGCCTCTCGGAAATGAGTAGGTGGCATGTGTGAGGACAGGCATAGGAGTCTCCAGGCCAACTGATCAGGCAGGTGTGGAGTGTGGACTGAATGTCCTCGGCACCTCTGTGATGAATAAAAATAACCACCAGGACTCAAGGGTGTGGCGCTGAGTGTCCTTAGAGTCCCTCTGCTTGTGCTGCATGCCAGGCACACCTCCGAGCCTTCATGGACTCTTCGCATCTGCCCTCATTACCGAAGGGGAAACTGAGGCACAGGGCTGCTCCCAGAGCTAGGAATCAAACTCAAGGCTACCTAAGCCTGGATTCTCTGTTCTTTGCCACTCATAATCATTGGCTTCTCACACCCTTTAAATTCTCACCCCAAACCTGTGAGGTTGGCTGAGGGTTGATCATTTGATGGATGAGGAAACTGAGGCCCAGCAGGGGCAGTGACAGATCCAGAGCCACTCAGTGAGTGGGGATTGTCTTTTGTCTGCCCCATGGGGAAGCAGCAGGATGAGAGGCTCAGATCAGGGCTGGTCACGCAGCACTCCTAGCTGATTCATCTTCCGAGCTGAAATATTTATTTACGCACCCCATTTAATCAGGATATGCCGTAATTAGCGGCAGATTTGTGCCTCCCGTCCGGGATATTATTTATTTCAGTTTCTGGGCGGCCACTTTCCCGGGGCCGAGTGTGCACTGGGCTTGGGTTTCAATCAGATGGGGCCACAGCAGAGCAGTCCCCAGGGACCTGATGACGGCGATGCCCCCCTCAGAATGATAAATGAGCCCGCAGATAGCAGAAATGCTGCCCAGCTGCTCTGAGGGGCTGGCGTGCTGGGGGCGAGGAAGGGGGTGTTCTCGCCCATCCCAGGATTCTCTCATCAAGGCATGTCTCCTTTCCCAGTGCCAGACAACAGCCTGGCGCCCCACAACCCCAGGAAGAAAACCAGGGGAGATGACACCATGCCAGCCCCCCCTGCAGCCATTCTAGGACCTAAGGCCAGAAGGCCTTGCAGGGCCCACCTGTCCCTGTATCTGCCTTGGTGCAGGTTTATGGCTCACGTCTCTGTCGAGGACATGCTCTGCCCCTCACAGCCTCCATGGTTGGGAAGTTCCTTCTGCTGTCTAGCTTGAGTCAAGGTGAAGGTGAAGGTCCCTGCAAGTCTGTCTCTTAGGCAAATGCCCAGAGAGCGCCCTGTTAGAGGAAGCAGAGGATGGGGAAAGGCAGGGAGTGTGGACAGGGGTTGGCTTTGCACACCAAAGGGAATGGAACAGAAATGAGAGTGACTTTGTTGAAGACTCCTCTGTGCCAAGGCCTTTATCGTGTTCAGATTTCTCAGCCTCTCAGAACCTGTTTGCTCAGCCGTGAATTGGGGGTGAGAGCTCCAGCTGCCTCCTTAGATCACTGCAAGGGTTAATGCGTAAATACACGCAGGGTCCCTAAAAAGTGCCCAGCACACAGTAGGGGCTCAATAATTGTGCACTACTGTTATCACCTGGTGGTTAATGCTTACACTAACCTAACAGGTTAGAGCCACGCCATTTTAGCGAAGCTGGTACCTTGTCCATGGGATGGGGGTCCCTTTTCCAAGCAAGGAATGAAAACTGGGGGTGTCAGGGAGCCCCTTAAGGACTCCTCCCTGGGCAGACTCCTCTGGAAAATGGGACCCAAGCAGTGACCTCCCAGAACACTCCTGGAGTCAGGTGAGGCCTCCTATGGCAGGTACCCACTTTGGGCCTGGCAGGAATTGGGGTGCAGAGAGGTGTCTGGGCCCAGTCTATGACTACTGAGGAGCTCAGAGGCGCTCCAGACAAGAGATTCACAGGTGGTGAGATAATCGTAGTAAAGCTGGCACAGATCCCAGGGGTCCTCTGCCAACTAGGTCAGACACCCAGAGAGAGAGCCCATTGTCCCTGGCCTAGTTGGGACAGGGTTTGAGGCTGAGCCTCCCCCAGAGACTGCTGCTTCCAGGCCACCTGCTCTAATGAGGTCAGTGAGAAATGTGGCTGTCATAGGTTGGTTGGGGGAAGGGGCATCCCCCAGGTTGAGTCAGGTCCCTGGGGGTCATTTTGCAAATGAGGAAACTGAGGCTCAGCAAGGGGAGGAGGTGCATGCTATAAGCTTGGAGGTATTTTAAGGGCCCCTGATCGATAGCTCCTCATCCCCATATTGACCCAGCCCATCCAGATCAGATCCAGTGTCTTCACTGTGCTACTCAAGAGATTCAACCTCTCTGAGCCTCCCTCACCCTGAGTGCCATAATGGGGATGATACCTTTTGGGGACGGGGTGGGGGCACGGTGCCTGCAAGGGTCACGGGATGAGGAACTCATCTGCCAGCAGAGGCTTCTGGTTTTGAAACAGGAGTGTTTCGGGAAGGGTCCTTCTCAGTCTACACTCTGTGCCATCTTACCTTGCCCAGGCTGTTCCCTCTGCCAGAAACGCCCTGTCTGGTTCCCTGTCCTTGGCTAACTTCTACTCAGTGTTGGCGTCCCAGTTGAACGGCCACCTCCACTGGGGGCTGAGCACCAATCCTCGTCCACCTTTGCACCCCCAGCCTTGCCCCGATCACATTGGACTCTACCATCTGCTGAATGCCCACTGAGTGCCTGGTCCCTGGCAACCTGGTTCCCATTGCAGCCCTGGCATCCAGCCAGGGGTATGGCCCATTGCAGATGAAACTAAGCCTTTGGCAATGTCAGACTTTGGCATTGAATGAATGAATGAACAAATGAATGAATGAATGAATGAATGAGTAAATGAATGAATGAGTGAATGAATGAATTAATGAATGATGGAACCAGTGAATGGGAGTCACTAACACGCTGTAATCTGGATGTTTAAGTTCTTCCCAAGGGTGTTGCTGACATCCTGACACCCAGCACAGCAATGGGATTTTGAGGGGGAGCCTTTGGGAGGTGGTTGTATGGTGAGGGCAGATCCCTCTTGAATGGGATCAGAGCTCTCATGAGAGAAGCCTGGGGAGTTCCGAAGCCCCTTCGGTCATGTGAGGACACAGTGAGAAGTGGGCATCCAACCCCACCGATGTCCTGATCTCCGACTGGCCAACTCCAGAACCACAAGAAACAAATTTCTCGGTTTTGGGAGTTTGGTTTCCTGGTATTCTGTTGTAGCAGCTCAGACAGACAGACTCATGCTCACTTCTTCTGGCTCCCCAGCCTTCACTGGTCTTCACAGAGAACCAGGAAGCTGGCAGCTTGGGAGGCAGCTGCTACATGTGATGCCCAGAACAGGAGCTGCCCAGATGGGGAGCCAGGCCCTCTGCTCTGGGAGCTCACCTGCTTTCCTCAGAGTGGCTGGAGGAACACACTGCTGGGGGATACCCACCTCAGGTGTCCACAGGAACCATGGAAAATGCTGCCCTGGAGGCAGCCAGGCCTGAGTTCGAATCCAGCCCTGGTTCAATCCAGCTGGCACCCCAGGCAAATGTCTTCATCCGCCTGGGTCACGATTTCCTCATCTATGAAATGGACTGGTTGGTGTCCCCAGGCTGCAGGGGGCACTCCTTGACTGGAGCAGTGGACCATCTGTGGGCAGTCAGTCCCACGTCTTGGCTTCTTCATGCAAGGGAGGCTCTAGCCCCAGCTCCCCGCACTGCCTGCCAGTCTGACCCTCTGGGAACATCCACTGTGAGAAGAGCAAGTCTCCAGTCATGTTCCAGATGTGGATACTTCTGACCACACTGGATTCCCCCCCCCGCTGCCCCCATTTTACAGATGGGAAAACTGAGACCAAGAGCAGGCAGATGGGGGCCCAAATGCCCACAGCTAAGAAATGCTGAACACGGGACCTGAACTCTCTTTTTCCCAGCTCTGGGGTCCCTTGGCTTCACAGAAGATGTAAGGCAAAAACCTACCTCCCAACTGGGGCCCCAAAGATAACGTTTTGAGCCTTTATCACCATCCATGCTCACAGAAACTGCCCAACCACCCCCCAGGCAACCGGTCCAAATGTATCCACAGATTTGAAATGTATTCAGGCATTACAGATGGGGAAACTGAGGCTCAGAGAAATTAGATGATTTTTTCCAAAATTGGCCACCTGGGACATGGCACTGCTATGATTTTGACCCCAGTAATGCCAGATCGTAGAGTCCTTGGGCAGGAGTCTCACATAGGCCAGGGAAGGCAAGAGGAAATGTTTGTTGATTGACTGTCTGAAGGAAAAGAGGGAGGAAGACAGGAAGGAAGGGAGGGAAAGAGGAAGGGAGGGAGGGAGAGAAGGAGGGATAACCTACTGGATACCTATGGGGTTGGCAGGGGTAGGACAGGAGCTCTCAAGCCCAACCTCACCCCTCCAGGCCTCCCCCTGACCTCCCACGGGGTTTCTCTCTTTCACCACATTTGGGGCAGGGGTGGGTGGCCATCTGGTGTGCAGGGCAGGGACAAGAACGACTCTCCCGTCTCTCTCCTGCCCCCAAACTCTCACACTCTCTGTGACTTATTGTTTAACTTTACAAGCCCCTTGGCTTTTATGGGGTTATTTATAAAGCTCTGGGCTTTGATCCGCAGCATAAAAAAGCAAACTCCTGTGTCTGAAAATGTCACCGGGGATTAGGGAGCCTTTGAAGTTCCTCCCTGCGGCAGTGCCTGCCCAGCTTCCTCCCCAAAGGGCCTCCCAGCCTGGGGGCCCTGGCCAGACCCTGGGGGGCCCTGTTTGGGGTGGGGACGGCCTCTGTCCAGATGAGTGACAGGCAGGGTCCCCTCCCCTGAGCACTCCTCCCAGCTGGGCTCTCTTCCCAGTTCCAGGCGGACTGGGCCTCCCTGGTCTCCAGATGTTGGCAACATCTGTCTCTCATGTTTATGGACAGCCAGAGGCTGCTATCACACGCCCCTGAGCCCAGCAGCAGCGACTGTGGGGGGTTAAAGAATGGATTATTATTACTGGCATGTGATGGGGGCAGGGAATAGAAATAGGCGGCTGGATGGAAGAAGAGCTCTGGGTACAGCAGGTGTCTCCCCACTTCCTTCCAGGCCTGGAGTCCAGCCCTCCACCCTGCCTGGGTAAAGGGCCCCCTCATGTGTTTCTTGCCCTCTATGCAGGCAGCTGAAAGCTGGAGGGGGTGATCGAGCTGGGGGGGGGGCAATGGCGAGGTGGCACATGTAGCTAATTCAGGGTAGCAGCCAGAGGGAGGAACAGGGTGACCGTCTAGCTCTACTCACACATCCTCAGTGGCTGGGGCTTCCCAGGGGGACTTCCCCTCCCTCTGCCTGGAACTCACTGGGATACCAAGTTCCCCAGTGGCCCATAGCAGGCCTAGGGATACAGTTCCAGCTTGACTCTCTCTGAGCTGTATAATCTTGAGTGAACCTTTGCCCTCTCTGAGCCATTCTCCCCATTTCCAAAGCAGGCCATCTCTCCGGCATCAGGTGGTGGTAGCTTAGACAAGGTCACTCGAGGGAGAAGGCAGGATGCTGGGCAGCCCTCGGAGGAGCCAGTGCTCACCCCTACCTCCTTCTCTGGAGCTGGCCTCCTTTCTCAAGACAGGAAGGGGTGAAGCTGGAGTCTCATGAGAGAGGTCTCAGCTGAGGCCCTGCCTGGCCCTCCTCCCAGCTCTCTCCCAGACCCAAGACCAGGCCAGGTTAGCAAGGAGGCACCACCCAGACCATCCACAGCCTCCTTTCCATCACAATTACCTGTAACTTTCAAAGGTCACCCAGGAGGGAGGAGTTGCCAGCACCTTTCCCTTTATAGGGAGGAAGGAAAGGATGTGGCAGGGGGGAAGCAGGCAGGGGCTGTGAGTGAGGGGGTGAGAGGTGGGGGGCAGAACCGTGGGAAACTAAGGAGCAGGAATGGGAGCAGGCAGTGAGGACTCTAAGCTGGGGAGCAAGTAAGCAACTCGCAGTCCACTTGTACTGCCCAGTAGGACACAGAGAGAGAAAGATCAGAAGTCCTGACAGGAGAGGTTGCTCCCCTGCTGTGCCCCTGCACCTCCACATCCCGCTGCACCCCTACACCTCCACCCCCACTGCACCTCCACCCCCTGCTGCACCCCTGCACCTCCACCCCCCTGCTGCACCCCTATACCTGGGAGAGCAGCACCTGCTATGCCATCTGCCTGCAGAACTCCCTTCCCCCCACCCCACCCTGCTCCGTGTACCTTGCCAAATGCCCCCTCATCCTTCCAAGTCAGGTGAAAAACTACACATTGCGTGATTCATGCTTACGAAGTTCGAGAAAAGGCGAACCATCGTTGGCAGCAGAGCAGCAGTGGCTGGGACCCAAAGTGCGGGGTGTGGGAACTCCCCGCAAAGGAAAGCAAGGAAAACTTGTGGGGTGACGGAAATGTTCTCCGTCTTGATTGCTGTGTTGTTTACACAGTGGCATACATTTAAAATCAGTACGTTTTGCACATAAAAAAGTGGATTTTGTTCTATGTAAATTACGCTTCAGTCAAGCTGAAAAATTAAAATAAAGCCAAAAACACACATGCAAATGGAAAACAATTCATCCTATGGAAGAATACAAATTAAAAAACAAACTAGGACTCCTACCTTCATTTCAACTCCCCAGAAGCAACAATGCACTCAGGCATTCATTCACTCAATCAGTCACTCTTCAGCTCTCACTCACCTGGTATTTATTGAGTAACTACTACACACCACGCACTACTGTAGCTCCTTTTCAAAAGCATGTGTCTGCATGTGACTTTCTAGAAACATTTTCTGGAGAGACTCCGGTTTTTCATTTTTATTTTATTTTTTTAGAGACTAGGTCTTGCTATGTTGCCCGGGATTGGCTCAAACCCGTGGACTCAAGTGATTCCTAGCCTCAGCCTCCCGAGTAGCTGGGATTACAGGTGCGTATCACTGTGCCCGGGGAGACTGCTTTTAGGTGAATGAGAGCACACAACTCAACCATCTCTTTTGCATTCCCATACCCCCCACTTCTACCACTCCCCTCCTCCCACCTTGCCCCCAGCCCCCAGCCCATGCTGGAGTAAGCCTACAGCTCTCGCAGTTTGAAAAGGCTGCATGGGAGCCCAGCGACTGGATAAACCAAGTTTATGAGACTGTGTCTTGATAGACATGTGGGAGGTCTGGGTTACCCTTCTGATGAAGCCCAGCGCCCAGTGCATATCTTTACATGTACAGGTGGGCTTGTTCATATGCTAAGTTCCTATGGCTGGAGAAACTTTAACTTTCGAAACCTGATAAAATGCAAAACTTAAATCGCTCAAGCCAACCCTCTGCTTCATATCTAGGTGTGTTTCCACTATTCTCAGAAAATGGACCCAAGTCCCCACTCAAGCTTACAAGCCACAAGGTCCTTCCCCTGCTAGATCCTCTACCTCATCTCACTGTGTGCTCCAGCCTCACTGACTTCTCTTGCCTTTGCACTTGCTATGCCATCTGCCTGCAAAGTTACCTCCCTCCTTTTCTCCCCTTCACTTGGTTAAACTTGAGTTCATCCTACAGAAAGCACTGCTTCCTCCAGGAAGTCTTCCCTGATTGCTCTGAATGGGCATGCCTCTGGTATAGCTTTTGAAGCCCTTGTTCCTGACTCTGGCTTTCCTCCAGAGCACTGATCTGCCCCTGCAAAGATTTCTTTCTGCTAGTCTGTGAATAATGCCTGTTTCGCCACTACACTACTACAAGGTTCACGGGGCAGAGATGGGCTTTTGGGTTGGACCCTGGGACAAGGATTCCTGTGCAAGTAATTGTTTAAGGAAGGGATCCCATAGGAGATGAGCAAGGGAGGCAGGGGAGCAGGCAGGAAAGGGGAAGAAGTCACATAAAGTGCACTTACAGGTAAAGCCTTATGGTGAATGCTTTCAACCCGACCCCACAAGGGATTTCTGGAGTGTGGCTGTCAGCACAGAGTTATCCAGGCCTGTGGTAAGAAGACTGGAACTCTACCCCCACTGTTGGGAGTGAGGGCCACACAAACACCTTGGTTTTCTGTCCCTATCCAGCCAGCATTGCTTCTGTGAGCCCAAGACAATTTTTTTTTTTTTTTTAAGGAATAAACCAATACAGGCGCATGGAGATAAGACTCAGAGAAACTGGCAGAAGGGCTCATGGAGTTGGCCAGAGGGCCCCAGGATCTGAGCAGAGTCTTGACTGGACCCTCTGTAGAGGGCACCTACCTTCCTCACCATCCCAAGTACCTAGTTCTTGGCACAACACAGGTACTCAGCAAGGAATCCGTGAACAAATGAATGAATAACAGGATGTGAGTGTCGGGAGGGCATCCTGGCAGAGAGAAGGCCACAGAAAAGGACGTGCAAAGCTTCACACTAACACAGTCAGCAGAACTGAAACACAGAGCAAGGGGAGGGGGAGTGGGTAAAGTTGGGGGAGGGGCGGGCACAAGAGATTAAGAAGATGGTTCACGGTGACAAGGTGGTAGGAGAACCTCGGGGTAGACAACGATGTAAAATATATATGCAGCCAATTTTTTTTTATAAGGTGGCGTGCGCCTGTTGTCCAAGCGCTGAGAGGCAAGGGGCCTGGGATTGCTTGAGTTCGTGGGTTCAAGACTATCCCAGGCAATATAGTGAGACCTGGTCTGGAAAGAGCAGCTGGGTGCGGTGGTGGGTGCCTGTAATCCCAGCTACGTGGGAGGCTGAGGTTGGGGATTGCTTGAGTCCACGGGATCGGGACTACTCCCAGCAACCTAGGGAGACCTAGTCTCCAAAAAAAAAAGGCCTTAAGCCAAAGCTTGGAAGTGGATCCAGGCTACAGCACGGGTACCAGCCCAATGAGAGCCAACTAAAGTTTCCTGCGAGGCAGTAGTTAAACCCAGTATCTCCACACCAAGTGGTGCAATGCAACTCACCCAACCTGAGGTTTGTCCGCTGGACAGATAGAGGGTCAGATGCTTCTGGGCCAGGAGCAAGACCCCACGAGACCACCCTCCCTTCAGGGCACATCTGCAAGACCAGCCTCCACCTCCAGAACCCCGCAAACAGAGGCATTTGGCAGATACCAGGGCCTTGGCGTTGCATTGCTGACACCCACACTGAGAACAGTGTGGAAAAAGGAGCAACCCGGATTGAAAGTGTGTGGTTCTTACACCTACCACAAGGGAGTGGACCCAAAGTGAAAGCTATCTGCCAGCAGTCAAAGCCATGATGAAACTAAGCGCAGTCACGTTGCTCACACGATGACAAACGAGAGCCATTCCGCCGTACGTCGTCACGGCTCCTCTCCCAGGATCCCCACGGGTCCCTCAGTGAAAACATCACCCACATTCAGACCCAAACAATTGCTCTTCAAGTCTCACCGCAGGTTGGCTCCAGACACCAGAGTCTGGCAAACATCAGTGAGAACCAGTTGGCTCTGTGGAATTTACCAGAACAATAACCATACACTTTAGGGCGACTTTTCAGGGCTTGCGACTTATCAATATCGAGACGCTGCATATCCAGAAGGGTGGTGATTGTGCATGCCCATACGCACGCACGCGCGCACGCATGGCGCAGACTGTTCTTCCCCAGAGATGTGAGCCGAGCCTCTGGCATGGAGCAGGTGGGAAGGAGCAGGTTCAGCGGTGCAGGAGCCAGGCTCGGGAGGAGACAGCCTGCTCGAGTCCCTCAGCGGCCAGGAGTGGCAGTGCCGAGTTAGCCAGAGGGTGGCCACACACCCTCCAGTCTGTCCTGGGTCCTCAGGGCTCCCTGCTCACCCGGAGGGCTCCAGCCCACTTATGTTGAGGGCAGGCCGGGGTGTAGTTAGTGGGAAATGAACCCTGCCCAGCCTCAGACCCCGCAAACAGAGGCATTTGGCACGTCTCTTACTGCCAATTAGTCAGGCATGAGCCTGATTAGTCATTGTGGCAAGGCAGATTTGGGGGAATTAATCAGGCTGGAGGTGGTGGCAGGGAGGAGGAGACTGGGGAAGGGAAAGCAAGGAGGTGCCTGGGGGCTGAGTCCTGGAGGACCCCGTGCTCACCAGGGGCCACCAGGGCCTGGGGCGGAACAGCCGCTGCTCCAGAGAGATGCCAGTGGTGGGAACAGATTCTGGGGGCCCAGAAGCATCTGCTGACCCCTCTTCCTTCGAAAAGCAGCACCGGTTCTAGATCAGTGCGGCCTAGGAAGTGACCACAGATGTGGCCTTGCCCATGCTTGGATTGCAAAGGTTAGAGGGGGGATGGGCATTGGGCTGGGTGGGGAAGGCAGGAACACCCCTGAGCTGAGAGCTTCTATCCCCCCTCCTCCTCCTCTCCCTTGCCCCTGACTTGCCTGAAAGGAGGGGACCTGCCTTGCACCTCCTGATCTGCCCTGGCTCTCCCAGGAAAGACACCCCTCCACCCCCAGCCTACCCTGAAACGGTCGTCTTAGAAGCTGGGCAGTTTCTCCGTTCAGGGAGATGTGCTCACCTTTTAAAATGTTTCCTCCAGGATTGCAGGGGGCCCACCTGCGAGCTTTGCTGGGATTAGAAAAAGGCATCTCCTCTGGGCAGCCTGATTAGGAAAAGCACCCTGCTGGGTACGGTAATTACCAGGAGGCTAGACTCTCTCTAAGCTGGGAAGGCCCTGGTTTGCTAGCCTCAGCTAGTGGACCTGGACCTGAGCTTCAGAAGCACGTCCCCCCCAACCCTGCCCCCTCCACCTGGTGCCCCTGTGCAGGGCACACTGTGGCCTACTGGAAGCCGCAACCCTGTTTCCATCTCTGGACCCCAAAGTCTCCCATGTGGGACACCACAGCACAAGTGTGGATTCCAGAATCAACCGGACTGGACCAAATTCCACCACCACCACCATAAGTCTGGGCCTCAGCTTCCTCATCTCTAAAGTGGGCATGAAATAACCTCTTCCATTGCAGGGCTGAGGGATGGTTGAAGGAGATGATATGCCAACCTTCCTAATTGTTCAGCATGTGCCAGTCATTGATGCCCTGACACCAACCCACAATCTGGCTGAAGACCCAGGTCATCCCTACCCTGTGGTAGAGGAAGACCCCTGAAAGCTAGCAGGGCTGACAAATGGCTCAGGACTGGGCCTGGAGTCTGGGATTGAGTGGGCACACAGCTGGAGACCCCCCAGAGCAGTGGTCCCTCATTTTTGGGGTACAGAATATACAGATTCTTTAGCTAGACTTTGAATACACAATTTTGCATATTTTCAGGGGTTCATAAATGTAGTAAAACCTGCTCAAGGACCCCGAAGAACTCTCACCTTAAGCAGTACCTTAAGTCCCCTATGAGGTTGGGGCTCTGTCCCCCATCCCCAGGTGGGAGCAGGTATCAGGAAACTGAATTCTTCCAAGGGGTAAGGGAAGAAAGAAGGGGGCAGGCAGGGAGGGAGGAAATTGACTTCTATTGAGTTCACTTAACAGGTATTAGTCCACCTTGGGCTCTCAGTAACCCAGGGGAGGAAGATAATACATGAAAAGTCGGATAAGTAGATGCTGATTTCCTTCCCCCCCCTTCTTCAAGTCAGATCACAGCCCCTTTTCCCAAGTACTGGCCCCCACAGGGCACAAACTGATGGATCCCTTGGTGGTCACTAAGGGTTTATGTATGTCATGAATGTCCCTGTGTAAAACTGCTGTCAAGAAACTGATCCAGGCCAGGTGCAGTGGCGTGCATCTTTAATCCCAGCCTAGCAAGAGAGGCCGGGACTAGGAATCGCTTGAGTCTGTGGGTTTGAGATCCGCCCAGGGCAACATAAGAAGACCTAGTCTCAGGAAAGGAAGGAAGGGAGGAAGGAAGGGAGGGAGGGAGGGAGGGAGGGAGGGAGGGAGGAGTCCATAATGTCCATGCTGGTCATTCTATGTCATAGGGGCTCTAGAATGACCCAGGAAACATTCCTCTCAGGATTCAATGCCTGAGAAAAAGTGTCTCATTCTGGACCAACCATTGTTTTACTTTCCTTAAATTTTGTTTATGGTTGACAATGAAAACTAGGAAAACTAGTTTGCCTTTTTGCTGTGGCTACTAGGAAGCTCAGGATAAGGACTGGATTTAAATTCTTTCATTTATCTCACCCTATCTAATTTGTTTCCTCACACATTGCTTAGAAAAAAAATTCTCAAAAAAGTGCTTCTTGAACAATTTCTAAAGGGAATATGTTGATCTGATAATTAACCAGCAAACCTGGAAAGCAGAGAGATACTAGGGAGAGAATAAAATCTTTCTTTGTGCACATACCCTCCACCCCCATTCAAAGACATAAGCCTCCTTTCCTCCCCTCACTGTTAACTCCCTCTTGATATGAAGCCTGGCTTTGCCACTGTCCCTAGTCCTTTTTATCATTCATGCATATATATAATTTCTATTTTTAATGGTATGCTTTAAAATGGGCAACATTTTTTTATTGAATCAAATCATTCTTCTAAGTAACACAGTTAACTACATAAGACACTACCTATCTTTAAACGCTCCCTCTCCTCTTCTCTCTCTTCTCTCTCTTTCTCTCACACACAGACATCTGGCCTGAAGTCCTTCCCTACTATTTGCTTCCTGTTTTGTCTACATCCTGCTCTCCTTCTTGGGGGGCATTCTGGAACCTGTGCTCTGTTGATCACTCTTGCCCAGATCCCTGAAGATCTCTGTCATTTCTCCCCTCATTCTATGGACCCCAGCAAAGGGAACCAGAGTTGATTATGGTTCACTGTGCGGAATCCAGACAATAAAGAAGCAGATCTCAGTTTTCAATTCCAGCCCCACCACTTTTTCCTGCTAAAGGACTTTATTCAAGTTTCTTTACATCTCTGACTCGTGCTCTTTTTCTTTGGATAATGGGACAAAATAATAGCACCTACCTCACAGATTTTTGTGAGGAGGAGAGTCTGGAAAGTGACCGGTATGCAGTCAGGATGTAAGGAATTATCACTGAATTAACTGCTTTGTGTCAGCAGGGAACAATGATTTTAAACCATAAATCTGTGAGCTTGTGGGAGGCTGAGGGGGTGAGGGATATTCTTAGTTCTAATAAAGGGAATTGCCAAAATCAGAAGTAAACATATACCAATTCGTTCTTACAGGCTATTCATCCATCCATTCACCCATCCACCTACCCATCTATCTATCTATCTATCTATCTATCTATCTATCTATCTATCTATCTATCTATCTATCTATCTATCTATCTATCTATCTATCTATCTATCTATCTATCTATCTATCTATCTATCTATCTATCTATCTATCTATCTATCTATCTATCTATCTATCTATCTATCTATCTATCTATCTATCTATCTATCTATCTATCT
>PVHY01021142.1:0-24423 GCA_004024945.1 Uropsilus gracilis
GAGAGAAAGGAACATTACTACACTGCTGGTGGCAATGTAAACTAGTTCAACCACTATGGAAAGGGGTGTGGAGGACCCTCAAGCTAATGAAAATGGAACTACCATTTGACCCAGCAATTGCTCTTCTGGGAATCTACCCAAAAGAGACCTCAATGTGGGTACAAAAGGACACCTGTACCCGGATGTTTACTGCAGCACAATTTATAATTGTAAGGTCATGGAAACAACCTAAATGCCCCAAAACAGTGGACTGGATGAAAAAAAATGTGGTATATATACACGATGGAATATTACTCATCAATTAAAAATGACAAATTTGACAACTTCATAACAACATGGATGCATTTAAAAGAAATCATATTAGCAGAAACAAGCCATAAAGAAAAAGGCAGAAACCAAATGGTTTCACTAATGTATGGGATATAGTGAAAAAAAAATAAATAAATAAAAGTTTTGAGGAAAGTCAAAACAAGCTAAGCACCAAAATGAAGCGCACAACTATGAACAGGAGGGAAAGGGGGGTGGAGGGAGGGGAGGGAGGTGGGGGGCAAACCCTTGAGATTACAAAGTTGTGAAATTTATATATAAATAAAGAAAAAAATAAAAAAATAAATAAAATTTAGAAAAGAATTTGTTCTAATTGCAGCTAAGAAAAGAATGCCTATACTTTTCAAAGACAAGAGAAATAAAGTTCTCTGTGAAAAAAAAATAATCAAAAAGAACACCTCAGGTTTCTAGGAATAAAGGGAGTAAAGGTTCTGGCTAGCTTGAAAAGGTATAGCTCATTCTATAGATTTTTACTAAGGGTATATCCTGAAGATGTTAAATGAATCTCAATTAATTATGGAACCTCCCAATTTCAGTGCCAATGGAAGTTTAATGCAGAAGTCTAATATATAAAAATTAGGGTATTGAATATGGAAAAATGCTGTATGTACCTCAGTGAACAGTCTCTGTTGCTATCATGAGAGCACTATCAGTTCAACAAGTTTTAGTTTGGAGATTTTAGTTATCCTTAACTTAGCAAAACAACGCTTCATGAAAAGAGATCTCATCTGCCATTTTCACAACTGTATTATCAGTACCAATAAGATTTCATGTCATATAGCAGAGTCTCAATAAATGAGTGGTTTAATGTAAAATGAGCTTTAATTTTTTCAGTAACTTATTTAGGGGAATAAAGTACTACCTACCTTATATTTATTAAAACAAATATGAATGACACCATAATTTGGGACACATTTACTTTATGACTTTTATTGGGACACATTTATTTTATAACACACAGTAGGAAATCATTAAGTACTAATGTTTTCTTTCTTCTAAACACACTAGTGCACAAGTTAGCTCAGTTAATGCATTGGTGATTAAATTTATACCTGCTGTTACTTAAGTGAGAAAGATTTTAACTTATCACATGTAAGATCAGACTTTAAATTATGTATGTGAAAATAAATTTTAGGAAATAATTGTAATTACAGTAGTCCAGACTTAGATTAGATCTCTTCAATTTAAAGCCTGTTTAAAACAGCTTTGACAGCAATGTAGGTTCATTTTAGTATTGGTTATTTTGATAGCACTGAATGAGTTGAGATTTGTTCTTATATTGTACATTCTCACTTAATGCATTTCTATAACACAGCTGGGAACAGTTGAATCATAAACTCAAATGATTATGTGCTTTCTAAAATGAATGAAAGCTAAGTAGAACTGTTAGAGCACAATTTTTAAATCAAAAGTTAAAATGTTAGGAAGATTTTTGGTTCATTTGTAGCTTTTGGCCAGTTTGGTCATTCCCATCTGACTCAACAAAATTAGTTCAGTTGATTATAACTCAATTACTATGTTTAAAGACAGGTAGCTTCTCAGAAGGATGTGAAAGTTATTTGTTGCAAATGTATTTTATGGTATGTGATAATTTGTATTTTTTACAACATGTACGGAAAGTAAATACTTTTCTATTAGGTAGATGAACCAAAAGCTCAGTTAAAAGGCATAAAGATAAATAGCAGAATAAGATTTAAATTTCAGTACTATTTTTAATATTTGCAGTTTATGTTGCTGTCAGGTATGCTTGTGTATGTGCATGTGAGTTAGACTGAGAATGAAGTGGATTATTTTCGCAACTATTTACATTTAGTCAAATATGAACTACAGTTACTAAGTAGTTATAACTAATTATTTGCAATAAATACATAGGCAGTGGACTTTGGCAAGAACTACATAGTAAGTTATAATTGCTACTAACAGTAAATATCTACATGTAAAATAAGTTCTATCAGAGTATACATGGTGAAAGAATCAAAGGTTTGCTAAATTTCTCCATATTCACTCTCTTGATTTGCATAGACACTCAAGTTTAGGATAAAATATTAACAATCTTTGCTATACAATTTTTAGAGTAATTTACATATTTAATTTTTAATTTACGAATTTAAATTTTAAAGTCTTATTATTTTATTCTAGTATTTAAAACCATAAATTAATTTGTAGACTAGTATTTGTAGAAGAGACTCGTGTTATGATGTAGAACATAGTTCATATGCATATATATAAATTACAAAGTTTGTTGAAAATTGATGTCATAAATTAAATTATAAAGTTAAGAATCCCTTAAACCATTTTAGAGATTTCCTTTCTGAATAAAGTGCATATAGTTTGCATCTCACACACAAAGTAAGCAAATATTTTAAAAGGAGAATGTCTGTTCCTAAAGTTGGAGAAAATTTTAACATATTTAAATTTACTATTTAGATAATTAAAATGTAAAGCTCATTGAAATCACATGTAACATCAGTAGTGAGAATGATACTGCGTACTATGTATAAGAATATTCCTTTGAGCAACAAACATCATTTAGTTGTGCTCTGTTCTTACCACAGAAAACCCCTAAAGGAAGGACGTTTCAGTCAAATTTTCTCATTCATCATGAAATGTTTTGTTTTCAGTTTCTGTAACCCAACCTGCCCAACCTGGTTCTTTAATATCTGTCCATTGTATTATCTATCCATTGTAAGGACCTCAAGAAAAAAAGAAAGCAAAAACGAAATCTAAAATACCAATATATTTCTGCCAACTGCGATCTGTGCTGATGTGAAAAGAATACATTGATGTATCAGTCGGCATCTCCCCGGAAGCTGTGCACACAAGGTTGCTTCCACAAATATGCAGAGATAGGCTTTCCCAAATTATGTTATTAAGGATGTGCCTCTGGGCATCAATTAGTAAGCCTGACTTTGTTCTCAGATGCTATTTTATAAATTTTTAAAGCAAAAGTCTTAAATATGTGTTTAGCACATACACAATGGGAGAAGATCTAAACCATAATCAGTGGGTATATTAGAAGAAAATGATTAATGCCAATCATTTACTTCAGACTACTGTGTTTAAAATACCTAATTATTTTGCTAGCTTAAGTCACTGTGCTGTAATGTTCCCTTTATAGAGAGAATAAATTGCAGGAGAGGGGTTGGGACAAACAAAGATGTAATAGATGGAGTTATGAAAAGATAGTCAACCTATATCCCTGAAATTCTATCCTTGCACTCCGTGTCTCTGGATTAAATGACAACTGTAGCACTCAAAGAGATGAGAGTATCTCTCAAAATCACAATTCCAGTTAAGACCTCCAGAGGAGGGTGCATATGAAGAGATTCATCCCTTGGGCATTAGGTAAGAGTTGAGGAAATGGCTTCAGATCTGAGCCAAGAACCATGCCATGACTCCTTTCTTTAATCTTTAAGGTAGCAGTTTAATGTAAGCAGTGTTACATCCTAATATCATGATAGTGCATTGCTTAATGCTCATCAATATATTTTATCCCCTCTGAGAGTGCTGATAACATCAGTACCTGAAGAAAATTAAAGGCCATTTTAAAATGGTAAGTCAGAAGAGAGCGACTATTCTGCTAAAGACATTGACATTCATTGGTATACTGCCCCTCAAAGGCCCTGTACCTTCTTGGACCTGAGAATGAGGGCACCACCATCCCCATCATCCTACATGTCCTCTTCCACACATTCCTTCCCTTCTTTTTTATATAGTCTTCCTCCATACCATTCATGGAAACAATTTTTTGGAATGCTAAATTTGTTTTTAAACCTGTGGTGGTGCTACATGTTAAAAAAAATGTGTATGTGTATGTGTGTGTGTGTGTGTGTGTGTGTGTTAGGGTGGGGGGACCGTGTTGGGGTTTCCTTTTTGGAAACAAGTTCATTGTACTGAGCCTGGCTTTCCAAGCAGAGAGAGAAAAGACACAGTTAAGTCACAAATAATATCAGAAAGGAAGACCATATAGACTATCCTGAAGGCCCCAGAAAGTTAGTGAGCTTTTCTCTGCATCTCAATTACTGGGTAGCATTTACACAATTTAAACCCAGGCTAATGCCACAACATCTCTTAATACTGGGTTACCATTACCCAAGTAGTCTTATAAGCCTGCCTTAAACAGCTAATAATGAACATAAGGTGCAAGTAAAAAAAAATACTATATCAACCCATAGAAGATGGTGTGCGCCTGTAATCCCATCTACCTGGGAAGCTGAAGCTGGGAATTGCTTAAGTCTGTGCTCCTCCCCTACCCCGGGCAATGAGAGCCTGCAGTTCCATGGGCAAAAATAGCCAGACGAAGTAGGATCTTATAACCAGAGAGCAGAGATCAAGCTGAAAATATGAAATCAGTGTTTCTTAGGAAATTATACTCAATGGAAATAACAAATCATTATTTTAGGAAAATTATACAAAATCCCCCTTGTAGTATAATAGGACTTTGTAAAAATCTTTCTAGAATTAAAAAGGAAAACATGACTTTTACATGAATAACAGCAACAACAAAAAACAAGAAATAGAATGCCATTACTAAAAACCAAATTGATGTTTCGAAAGGTCAGATGAAAATATCATCTGACAATAAGAATGTAAGTTTTAAAGCAACAAGTACATTCCTACATACCTTTTACATTGCAAAAATACAGTAGCAAGCTCATTGGAGGGAAGAACTTAGTATATGTCTAGTGAAGATATAACCAATACTTAATGAGTATTATATTGAGAATAAAACATACTTTAAAGTCTACACATGAAGATATCTTGTTTATGATATAATAGATATTAGTAGGGTAAATTTTCTGGCAGAGGAGATATCCTCTCTCATCCAAAAATATAAACTATAGAATAATATTTACAGTGATTCCATTGTTAAAAACAATTAGTTACATTTAGATAATCCAAAATATTTTAATTCAATGTTTCATTTATATAGAGAATAGACACCTATATACATGAAACTTGAAGAATGATATGTACATATAAGAGACATTTATGAATGTTTACATCAGAGGCATGAAATGGGGTACAAGTCTAACAGCTCCAATTCCACTTTATGCCTTCTGTATATTGTTTGTCTTATTCATTATTAAATTTAATAAAGGTTAATTAAAAAGGTAAATGATTTATACATATAAACCAACTAAGATTAGTTGATCTAAGATATTGGTTATCTTAATAGTAGTAGGATAGGACTAAAAGCAGATATATTTGTTTGATTTTTTTATTATATTATTTATTTTCTTTTACATTGTTATCTACTCCAGGCTTCTCCCACCACCTTATTACTCATGAACCATCTTAGTCTTTTGTGCCCCTCATAACCCCAATTGCCATCTCTCCCTCTTATGTTCTATGCGTAAATTTTGCTAAAAATTAGTTTTAATTTTTTTGTCTATTTGATTGGTTGTTTTCCCTTTGTCCCTCATATAAGTGAGAGCATCCAGTATTTCTCTTTGTTCTTTCTGACTTATTTCTGCTAGTATAATTCCTTCTAGCTCCATCCATTTTTATCATGAATGACAAACTTTTTCTTTTTTTGATTGATGGGTAATAGTTTATCATATCCATATACCACAATTTTCTGTAACATTTTTCTATTTTGGGGCATTTGGGTTGCTTCCATATCCTGGCTATTGTAAATAGCGTTGCTTTAAACATCTGGGTACAGGTGTCTTCTTGGATTAGAGTTTTTGTAACCTTTGGGTAGATTTCAAGAAATGGGATTGCTGTATAGAATGGGAATTTCATTTTCAGTAGTTTAAGGGGTCTCTGTTTTAATATCCATGATAAACAAAAATTGCATCCTTTTAAAATATATATATATTTGTTTGATAGTTTAGATATTAGAGTAGAACAGATGGGACTGAATTTCTTCTTTTTTCTTAAATTTTTTTTCATAAGGCAACCAGAAAATTGTCCTATCTCACCCTTAGCTGTTTTCTTTTGTCATTTGACCTGTAGAATGAGGATGAAGATAATGATTTTGGCCTTATAAGGTTGTTTTGAGGATTTAGTGCAAAACACTAAGTGCAAAGCATTTAGAAGAGGAAATATATCATCTTCATAGATCTTAACTGTCATTAATGTGTCACCTAAAATTTAAGCCAAAAAAAAATAGACTACAGGGCCTTTTAATCATGTGTGAAAAACCTGAAGGTCCTAGCACATTTAAAATAAAAGTTAGGTGAATTCCATATCATTAAAAACAAACAAACAAACAAACAAACAAAATGACTTTGTCTCATGTGTTCCCTCAGTCACTCTAGACTTGCAAGGCAAGTTGAATTCTCTTTTATTGTCCACGGGCACATAGAATAATTTGAAATTCTGCTCCGAGCCAAGGCTGGCCTCTGCCCCAGATACCACTGCCTGCCAGGGCCCCTGTAGGGAGCAGACAGATAGAGTAGGAAACCACTAACCCAGCCTGCTTTGGCAGAGGGAGATTTTCTAATACCTCTCCCCAGGCTCCCTAAGTCTGAAAATGGTGCCACAGATAATTCTGAAGGTAAAGTACAACTATCTTGGGTCAGGTTACAATTCCTCTTTTCCTCCTAATAAGATTGAGAGCTTATTTTGAGAGCAGTTTTCAAAAGTTACAAAACATGAAGTGCGAAGAAGGTTTGTCACTAAAAACTGAGCAGAACAACTTGGAAATATGGTCTAGATCAGCACTGATTTCTTATAGGAATATTCGGAGAGAATACTCATCACTAGATATACTTCCTCATCCACGTAGGGATCCATGTACTGGTTTATGATAGGCCATCTTCTTGAAGGTTGTGCTTTTGGGTGTTCTGTAATTTGATTATACCTTTGATTGAGGGAAGGTAAAAAGGTGATATATTTCTGAGTGTGTTTTCAAACTCTTAAGATAAAGCCAATCACATGTATCTTATATTGATCATGTTTAATGGCCTTTTCTGAATATATTATAGTAGGGCTCTGGTCATGTTAGTACCAGGAACAGAAATCAGTCAAGACCCTATGATCCTCAAGATCTATTATTATTACTTAAAGAATGCATAATGCTTTGAGGTGAGAACAATGGGGGCCTTGAAGGCTAAGAGAAGTTTCTATCCTTGTCCAAACCTATCTCTTCCTAATGGAAGAAATCTTTTTAAGCTTCTGCCCTTTTCCAAATCAAAGATATCATCACTTGTCAGGCACTATCACAGACCAAACTGGGCTCATGCTGTGAAATAAGAAACACCTCATTTTACTACCTTATCTGTCCCCAGAACACTGAAGACAGGCTAGGCATAAATACCTCTAAAAAGTAATAGCATTGCCATCCCTCCTAAGTTTACCTAAAAATACATCCCTTAAAAAATAGCAACCAATTTGCAAGTAATCCCCCTACCCTCAATTACCGCACAGGAACTGATATGTTGACCAATTTGATTACACCCTCACCATTTACCTTCATTTAAAATTCATCATACATTGTGCTCTATTCTTTATAAATACCCCTTTCCTTGCTTAATAAATTGTCATCTGGTCCATTACTTTCAAACAATCCTTAGCTGCCATAGCTAAGCAATCTCTCTCGTCATCCTTTCTTATACCCTGTGTCCAGCTCTCAACAATCACTCATCTCCTATGTTTGACCAAGAATGTAGTTTGGTGGTCTACCCAGTTCTACATTTATCTGTAAACATACCCATCTTTCTAGCATTTCACTCAGAGGGAGGTAAATGTCCCCTTTCTTCCCAGTCATGTGACATCATGTCTACTCTGTCCGGGAGATTTAGGTTCCTAAACATAAATTTTCCTGGTCTGTTTCATGGCTCTTTTTATCATCATGTAATTTTTCCACACCTAAGTTTTAAAGTGATTTTTCCTTTGCTAACATGTCTGATGCTTGCCTCGACTACTCATTCAACCCAGGAACCCCAAGAGGTAGGGGACAATTTCATCTGCACCTGACAAATGTGGTTACTGTTACTGCTGTCTTAAATATACTGTCTGCCACAGCCTTTTTATTCTTTTTTTGATTTAATATAGAATACATATATATATATTAGTTAAATCAATATGTTGTCTCACTGCTAGAAATCTACCCAAAGGTTACAAAAACTCTAATCCAAAAAACACCTATACCTGGATGTTTATTGCAGCTCTATTTACAATAGCCAGGATATGAAAGCAAACCAAATGCCCCAAAATAGATGAATGGTACAAAAGACTGTGGTATATGTACATGATGGAATATTATCCATCAATCACACACACACAAAAAAAAACTTTAGTCATTTGCGGCAACATGGATGAAGCTAGAAGGAATAATACTAGCAGAAATAAACCAGAAAGAACAAGAGAAATGCTGTAAGGTCTCAATTATATTAGGGATAAAGGGAAAACAAACAAACTGACAGGAAAAAATTAAAACTAGCTCTCAGCAAAATTGAAACATGGAGTATAAAAGGAGGGGGAAACAGTGGGAGTGGGAGAGGGTCACAAAAAACTAAGATGATGGTTTTACTGGTCATAAGATTTGGGAGAATCCTGGGGTACATAACAATGTCAAATAAATTTAAAAAATTAAAAATGAGTATGCCATATTTGTGTGAATGTGTGTGCAAGTGCATTTCGGCAATACACTTTAATAAGATGTCTTACTGCACTATTCCCTGTTAACTTACTTGTTTAATAGCTACCTGATACTTTATTTTTTTTTCTTTCCCCCTGCCCCTGCACCTTGTTACTTTTTTTAAAAATCAGCATAATTAAAGTTTATCTGTACTAAAGATTTCTAACATGTTATAGTATACAAGTTGCATTTATTCTTGTGAATATTTAATTTTTCTTAGAATAAATTTCAAATATAGAATTTTCAATAAAATTCATTTTTATTTTTGATACCTCATGACAAAAGTTTGAAGAAAATGGTATATAATCACAAAAACATTTGTCATTAGCCATCTTAAACACTGTCAAGTGGAAAGATTGAGGAAAATGCATCAGATTATTTTCCTGGCATTTCTTTGATTAATAGTATCAGAAATCATTATTTTTAATTAGAAATATTGAATTAATTAAAATGTTGAATTTAATTAAAATATTTAAATATTGAAGTAATATTGGTTGATTACACTCTCTGTAATTCAAAGGCATGGAATCACATTTCCTCATTTGAAATCACATTAGACCAGTCATGATGGCCCCTCATTCCTTCACCATCATTCATTGTGTCCCCTCTTTTC
The DNA here is from genome assembly GCA_004024945.1 of Uropsilus gracilis. Lineage (NCBI taxonomy): Eukaryota > Metazoa > Chordata > Mammalia > Eulipotyphla > Talpidae > Uropsilus > Uropsilus gracilis. The sequence goes on from PVHY01021142.1 coordinate 9,531, forward strand.
CTTTTCTATCCCCCTGAGTTTTAGTCTTAATTACAAAGTTGCTTTCCTTGGGATTGTCATTGGTTTGGTTTTGTCTGACCTTTGTTCTGTGTCTCTGTATTCCACATATAAGTAAAACCATCTGGTATTTGCTTTCTCCTTCTGACATTTCACATAGAATCATCCCTCTATTTCTATTCAATTTGAAGGGATATATGAACTTCTATGTTCAATGCATCCATATTTACCACATCCAAGTGATTAATACTTACCTATGTGCCCAAGAAAAGAGGAATGGATTAAAAAAATGTAGTATAGGTACACAATGGAATATACATTAGTTATTACTTGCCTTTGTAGCTATAGTCTTCCTATCCTACTCCATGACTCACTCTGTTTTGTATTAATTCACATTGTCAACTGTTTTTTCTGTAAAATTTTGGGATTTTCCTAATTGATTTGTGAAATTACTTTTAATAAGTTAAAAGTACTAACCCTTTATCATTTTAAATTGCATTTCCTCCAAGTGTATTTTTGTTTTTCTCTTAATAACTTCCCTTGTAGTCACCAAGAAACTTGATATAGTATAGTATTTATAGACTATGCATTTTAGTCCTCATGACTTTTTCACCATAAATTGCAAATCTATTAGGTATTCTAAAAAGATATTTTCTTTAATCAGTCATGCAGGCCTACTGTTTCATTCAATATTCACCCTAAACTCTCATTAGAATCACAGTTTGCAAGGTTAAATTTCTGACAAAGTATAGAAAACAAGTTTTGATGATTCTACCTAATCTTTAAGGCTGTAAAGAAACAAACTCCTGGTGTACCTTCCCCTCTAAATTCTCCAGACCACTGACAGAGTTTCAGAACCATTAACCAATAATCAATAACTATATATATATATATATAGAGAGAGAGAGAGAGAGAGAGAGAGGGCACATTTAATACATTTTATTGTAGAGAGAAACTATTTTTTTTTTTCTGAGACTAGGTCTTGCTATTTTTGCCTGCAGAACCGCAGGCTCATGTTCCCTGGGGTACCACAGACTAAAGCAATCCCCAGCCTCAGCTTCGCAGGTAGCTGGGACTACAGGCGCGCGCCACCACGCCCACCTATTTTTTTTGGAACTAGGTCTCCCTACGGGCCCCAGGCGGGACTCGAACCGCGATCCCTAGCCCCGGCCGCTTCATAGGCTGAAGCTTACAGGCACGAGCCACCATGCCCGGTGAGAGAAACTTTTGAATGCTTCATGTCATCCCACAAGCCAACGAAGAGAATATCTGCTCTGTTGCCCAATCTCCTATTTGGCATGAGCTATTGGCACCTGGGGTTTTAGTCAGCACTCAACTCCTTTGATTCTAGGGTCAACAGTGAGATACACTGGATTTGCAATATTCTCGAGCAGATTGGGAGAATGACCCCAGCAGGCAGGAGGTAAAGTAAAATAATTATAAAATGCTGGGATGGAAGCCATCCCTCAGTATGAGCATGAATAAAATTCTTAACATTGTCAAGAACCCAAGTGTGAAAATTGTAAGCTAGCTGTCAGAATAAATGCTGGGTGCAGTTCCAAAGAGGACACTGGGATGCATCAAATACAATCTTTCCTTGAAGTTACTCCCATTAATAAAATTTCACCTACTGGGTACTTAATTGTATAGAAGAATATGCTAGAAAGAATTCACTTGCAATATTGGAGGGTTCATATAAATCCTACATGTAAAATAATGAATGTGAACTAGAAAAAGAAAGAATGTGTCTTCAAGTCCTTTTTAAATCTCTGTAAACACACTGGCAGCTGGCACGTATGAAGTACCAGCTGTGGGTTTTTACAATAAAATCCTCTAACCTGGTTTTCCCAGAAGGGTAAGGTGACTTACTGTAGAACATAGGATGTCTATCTGAATAATTGTACTTCATTTTAATTGTACACCCTAACTAATTATGATGCAGTATAAAAATAATAACCATTTATCTTCAAATCACTATCATTGTTTCATTATTTCTTTTTCCTGTTGCTTAGATGTGAAGATGGGGCAAATTCCAAATTTTCAGTTGGATTATCCCTGAAATTGCCAAATTTCTTATAAACACTCAGGGCATAAATCACTGCCCTGTTAATTCTTAAAATGAATATGTAATAAAAATTAAATTAAGTTGTTATTAGCTTCTCATGGACCAATCCTAAAAGAGGAAGTCAGATGTGTTCAATTAGGCTTGAAAACCAGTGACTTCTAAAGGGCAGTAGCTCCAATAGCAGGAGAGTACAGACTAGGAGCCTGAGTGATGAATGTTTGGATAAACTCTTGTAGTTCTCTTTTTTGGTTAAAAACAAACAAACAAACAAACAAACAAACAAACAAAAATCCATTGGAAACTAAGTGGAGGAAGATTATTCTCTTCCCTAAATGACTGAATCACTGATCTTTCCCCCAAAACCTTTTTCCCCTTGAAATATTTTCTTAAATATTTGCTTTCTTGTAATTCATTTTAGTACAATTCATTTGCTTATCAAAGCAAAGACACCCCTCAATAATAAACCCTTCCAAAGTTCTCTAGCTGCCTGACATAATTGTAAAAGAATGTCTCCAGTACAAAGTGTGTGAAAGTCCTGTAACTAGGATACTTAGTCTTTGTTCCTGCTGATGCATGTCATCTCACTATGAGTGAAAATAAGATACTGAGGTTTGCAGTCTATCATTTTCCAAGCACCAGCACATAAATGCACTGAGAGATCTTTTGGAAATGAAAAATTTGTTCAATGTTAAAATATTATTTTTAGGAGTTGCTGTTTTGTGCTACCTTTGCATTAGTAAATAGTGCTAATGATGCCAAATGAGATAGTAAACCTCTATTTGATTCCTTTGACTTCTAAGTTGCAAAATTTCATATCAGTCAGATAAGCTAAATTATACCATGTAACAAAACAAGCAGAATAGCAACAGCTGATAGCACAGTGGTTTATTTCACACCCCTGTTAAATGTCATCTATAATTGACTGCTTTGTGTTCCTCCTCATTCTGGAATGGCATCACAAGAGCAGGCCAGGTCTGACATAACAGTGGATTTTAATAGTGGTAAAAGAATGAGAGTAAAATCCCAAAATAACTCAAAGATTCTCCTCAAAAGTAGGATTTGCTGTTTCTCTCATCTTCATTGCCCAAGATCCTGTGTGTCTCTTTGTTTCAGCTAAATCGTGCTTTAACCTGATAGTTGTGCCCACACTAAGTTCATATATTGAAAGCTATGCCCCAAAGTGATAATATTAGGAGATGGGGCATTTAGGAAATAAGTAGTACATGAGGGTGAAGCTGTCATAAATGGAATTAAATAGACTTATGGGAGGGCCCACACATAGATAAGTGAATGGCATATGATTTAAGTGTCCACATAAGGAACAGAACAAAACAATTGAAGCAATAAAAAATCACCCAAAGTTAAAAATATTAAATTGTTTACTAAAACAATTAGAAAACAAAGTAAATATAGATATTAAAATTTTGCCACTTGTACTCCAATATTTTGATTCAGATTTTTTATTCTTTAGGGATATCATTTCTTTACTGTTTTCCATGCCTCTAGTTGCCACCTTCATCCACTTTCTGAAACATGTATTTTTCTTTTAATTCAATACCTACATATTCCCACAATTATTTTGCACCTCATACAAAATTGATATTATTATAAAATAAATCAGCTTATATTGCATTTGTTGGATTACATTTCTGTCTTTCTTGTAGACTATTAAATACCTTAGGGGGAAAATCAATTCACTTCATTTTTATATTATCAATAACTACTACAGTGTTTGGCATGTTTGCTGAGTAAAAGAATATTGCTTTGAAACATTTGTGGACCTGTTTTATAGAAAAATAGTAAAATACAACATAACATGAATAAGTAAGTGCGCTGAAAATATGGTTTGTAATCCATGAACATATCCCTGATGTGTGACCTATGGGAAAATAGTTCAACTATCTGACCCTTACCATATCACCTATAAAATATACTTAATAATATGGGTATTTACAAATGTTTTTACAATAAAACAAGGTAATAGTTCACCTATGATTAGCCCAAGTGTTATTGTTATATAACAAATCATCACAAAGCTTACATAAGCAATCATTTTATTAGGTTATAGATTCTGTAGGTTAGAAATTCATTATGGGAAAACTCAGGTGGAAATTCTTACCTGGGCTCTCTGAAGCTGCAATAAGCTGGCCCCTGGGTCTGTAATGACTTATATTTTCTGATTTGCCTTTCAGTATAGTCCTCTGGAGTTTTAAAACACCTGGTAAAAATTTCTACTAGCCTGAGACCACCATGCTAGGAGGAAGCACAGGCTACATGTAGATGATCTAGTTTATAGTGGCAGCTGAGTGTCAGATAATTGCAATTTTGGCTTCTTTACAATGGAGGCCCAAATGATTCTGGATCCTCAATCTTGGCTGGAATTTGAACTGAGTCTCCCTAACAGAGCACCCACAAGTGGCCTCTTCATGTGCCCTTGGCTTCCGAATAACATGGTGTCTTCAAAACATTTGCACTTCAAATATGGCTCAGGGATCCAAGCACAAGCAATCTAGACAGAAGACCAAAGCTGCATTATTATTTATGCTCTAGTTTTTGAAACCAGGAATCTTCTTAATGTATTTTTTTCATTGTAAATGAAGCACTTGTTTCGTAGTTACAAAAGCCAACATCAAAGGCATATCACTTAGTGACAGGGATGCTGAAAAATCTATGGTCTTTGTTGTTTTAATCATAATATCACTATAAATCACAGAGTGATAAATATACACTCTTCAATCTCTTATTATCCTATGAAAAGTTTGCTTAGTCTACTTTCATTATTATCCCATTATCAAAAATCTCAGTTAAATACTCTGTGTCTTGTCTTTAATGGCAACATAGTCAACAAAAATTTTTTTTGCTACTTACTCCATCCTTCTTCTCTGTTTGTTTTTTCTCTTTGCCAGGTCTGACTTTTTTTTTTTCACTGAATATACAAATGGAAATGACTAGTGTTAGCCCTCAACGATCTTACCTTTTCTAACTAATGACATCTAGTCCCATGAACAGAAATATTATGCAGTTGGCAACTAGTCTAAAATAAATGACTATAGACAGGAAAGTCCTACAAAATTTAGATGTAACTCCTACAGAATATGCAACTGACAACTTGAGATTTCAACTTTATATAATAACTGTGTTATACTTAACAAGTTTAAAGAGAACACTAGATTCCAATACATATCTCAATATGTATCTTAGGATACCATTTCATTGTCCAACGTAATTATCAAATTATGATGTTTTTCTCTTTGTTGGTACTTATGTACACACAGTAGTTTCACTTGAGTATTGATAGTATTTTAGTGCTTTTTGCTGGGGTTTTTGTCTTTTAGATGCATTAAAAATGTAGGTTCAATTCTATAGTGTATTAGCTGTACTGATCTATAGTGTATTGGCTCTTCTGTTCCATAGAAAGAACATTAGAGAAAACCACACCTGTACTATTAAATTACTCACAGCCAATAGTTTTCTGAGTTTGTAATGAAATCTCTCAAACACACACATACACACACACACACACACACACACACATACACACAGTCATCATCTGTCATCCTAATCTTATGAAAGATGTTTTTGATAATTTTATTGAAATGCAAGTAACAAGTGAAAAAATAGGATAAATTTGCTTATTTAAAGAAAATTAGTATTCACCCCTTTAATATAAATTTATAAGCATAGTTTCTTAAAAATTGGAAGTGATTAATGATGCAATCTTGACCGCTAAAAAAGCCATTTTCTAAAAAATGACTTAAAAAGCCATTTTCTGTTCATGGTAGCTAAAAAAGTGTCCTTTTAAAAATCTCTCTATGACCCGTTGACTGTGTATCCACTTACCAAGTGGGTGGATGCTGACTAGTGTGAGGACTCTTGAAAACTCTTTTCACTCATACCTATTCACTTGTTCCACATGTAATATAATTTTGATTACTAAGATTACTGCAAAACTTCTAGAAAAGAGTTTTAGTTTTTCTATCAAAAAAAATAATTGTCTTTTTCTAACCCTAAAGGGAACTTTGAGAAAATGGTTCTCGGAAATATCTTGTTATAATGGGAGAGCTACTAAAAACAAAACAAAACAAAACACACTTCAAGAGGCAGTTAAGACAGATGGAAGAACTTAGGACCCTATTAATATCATTAAGTCATCAAATTAACTAGTCAGAGGATCATCCTTTCACTGTCCTTATAATCATGATAAACTACTTATTGATTTAACCTATTTCAACTGGATTTTGTGAGTTGTGCATGAGAGTCTTCTAGCCTATTTAGAAATTAATTAGCCAAGCCTTCATAAAGAAAGGTAAAAATATTAAGCAACTTATTTCATACCACTCAGTTCTTCTCATTTCCTCCTCGTCTTCTCTACTTCTCATCTTGACCCTCTGTCTTCCTCCCACCTCCTTGTCTTCTACTTCTCTCAATCTCCTCTCTTCTCTCTCTTTCTCTTTCTATTCTCTCTCTCTCACACACAAGTTCTCTACCTCTCCATATGTATTAACATTATGTATGTACACACACTGTCGTGCAACCATTCTGATTGTGATGTCAATTGTAGCTCAAGCTCACCAATGTACATAGGTTCTTTATTGGTTCTAGTAGTTACACAGACATACAAGGCACGGTGGGCCAGGAGGTCAGGCTTGGGGCCTGGGAGGCAGGTTCCCAAGATTCCCAATCCTCAGGAATCTTCAAGCTCATTCCCTGGACTCTCTTATCTGTGCTGTGTCTGGTGCTCCTGTGTGCAATTTCCTCTCTGCATACTCCTTTATTCCCCCTTTCCTACACTTACACATTAGCACTTACACCTACACATGTGTTACTGGGCACAGGCATATACAGTCATGGGAAGGGTGCAACAACACAGGTGCTAACCCACTTCCCCAACTTGCTCATTCTTTACTTTGTTGTTTCTTCAGTCGGAGGAACATCAAGATTGTACCACTCTCTCAAACGAGTCAATATGTTGACTGCCAGGTTAATCTGTGCATCGGATATGTAAAGATTGCTTTTATATTCTAAGATTCAGCAATTTCAGATAATGAGGCAATATAAATATTTGGATTTTAAAATTTTGGATATATTAACTTCAGTTCAGAATTTAATGTGCAATAAAAATGAATCCATACACAGGATATTTTCTGAAAAGTGGGAGTCAGTGAATAGGTACTATTTTAATAGCATTTCATTTCTAATAAAAAAGAACCCAATGGGCTTAATAAAAACAGAAAATATTATTGAATCATAAAGTGGCTAATTAGTTTTGTGAATTTAAAGTGCTGTGCTTGCACATGAAAACTAATTACTGATTATATGTGGTCTTGAATCAAATATATTTTCACGCTTCATTCTGATGGTTGTAAACCTAAATTCGCCAGAGACTGCATGCATTTCCCTGGCATCTAGGTTTCAAGCACTCACTCAGTATATATTTTTATTTACCATCTACAGTTTTCCCCACAAGCATAATTACCAACAAATACATTCTCAAATCTTTAAAAACACCTTATGCTTATCCTTTGCCAACATTATACACCATGGAGTCTAATCTAATTTAGATGTATGATACATTAGCTGTAGCATTTTAACTACCACTAGCAGAATTCTGACAATTAAATCTCAGAGCATTCAGCTAACAGAATTTAAATTCTACACATATGTCCTGGATCAATTACAAATACAAGCATAAACACTTGAATAAAAAATAATTTACTTCTATGTTTTTTCTAAAGACAGTGGGAAAATGAGATTAACCAAATTAATAAATATGTAGTAAAAAGTGCATCCATACAGACACACAGAGTGCTGTTTGCAGAGTGGGCATTTATTTTATGCTATATAAAACAGTTTCCACAAAGCTGCAGCTACTCTGACTTGTAGACTTAGTATCCCCCAAGTGATTGATCACCTGATGAGAGTGATCGAAAAAAACTGTCACCCTGATTTTGTTCATTATTTGACACTGGTTACAAAAAGGAATGAGTTTCATTGTTTCTCCCATTATTTCACTAAAAGGCTTTAGGATCCTCACAAATGGATATATGAATCTTTGCCAGTTGTCACTTGTATAATATATTTCAAGTGAATTGGTAAGGGAAATTGAGGAAGGAAAGAGAAAGGAGGAGAGAGAGTTTGGGAAAAAATGGAAGGTAGTTTTATGGAATGAAAATATATCAATAAGGAACATCCATCCTGTGGTCTTTATATAACTCTCTTTATATGACAACCTTTTATCTTTATTATTTAACACTTTTCCTCTGTATCTTTTTAAATAAAGTTTCACTTCCAGAATGATATACTTTTATAATCATTTCTCATTCAAATATGTCATTAATACAGAATAATACAATGAATGTGCTATACCAGTTCATGGATAATTGTAAGCAGTAGATAGCTAAAGAGTAGGGATATTCTTTGTCAATGCATGCTGTACAGTTATCAAAGACAGGTCTCTTCCTCCTCATCTTTTTCACCCAAACAAGTCTTTTTTACCCATGCCTTCTTCCATTTTTATAATTGACCCTGAATTTTAAAAATGCTTAGAGGTTTTTTTTTAATGGTTTATGGTTTTATGTTTTTTTTTTATGATTTTGTGTGAAACAAAATCAGTCCTTATTTAGAAACAGTGGAGGCAGTGTATCTGATAAGTGACATCTCATTATATTCAAGCCTCAGTACACAAAATTCTATACTTAAGTTTTATTTAATGTCTATCTTTCCCCCCCTCATTTTTCATTTCTGTTTCAGTGTCCACATGTGGAACTTTAATATTCAACCACAGCCAACAGGTTGTTATCATTTGATCTATTAAAGCAGAAATATTTGCTTCAGCTGGGAAATGATACATATCTCAGTCCCTGCACATACAACTGAGGAGTTTAGGGTGATAATGATCATGCCTGAATTTTTGCTTGGAATCCACAATATCACAAGTAGCATTGGTAGAAATGTGATGTTGACAGGAAAAATAATAGAAACCATGACAATTAAATGTTCTAAAACATGGAAAAGATTCCAGTTTTTATTTTTAGGAAATGCATTCTAATCGTAAAAACTGCCTCTCAAACCCAATGGACAACACACAGACATTCCATCCAGTCTCTCTCTCTTTCTCTCTCTCTCTCTCTCTCTCACACACACACACACGAGAGATAGACAGACAGAATGAGAGAGAGAAAGAGATTTTTATACAAATGAAAAAAAGTCTCAGCAACTGAGCAGAGATTAGGTCTTTTGAAAAAATTCTGGTGGATTATTATCAATTCACTTTACTCCAAAAATATTGAGAAAACTATAATAGAACTGTGAAATAGAACTATAATAGAACTATGAAAATAATGAAGCTGTTGCTTTATTTGGTTTATTTCTCCATTAGAACAAACCTTGATGTCACCTTGAAAAACAGACATCAACAAACTGAAGAAGTTAGAGGAAAATGATGAATTTAATAAGAGTTTGATGAAAAAACTGAATGGAAAACAATAATTCAAGTAAACCTTATGATTTATTCTAAAATTCCCTTAATATAAAGAATATTCACAATATTAGATAACTATGTGGGTTTCACTTCCATATTCATTCCATTTTTAGTGAACTTAGTATTTAATAGTGATTGAATATTTAAAGTTTATGCTTGGACTTTCTCCACAGATGTTATAAAAGCAATTTAAAAATAAATAATCCAGAGAGGAAATACAAATGGTCAATAGGCATATGAAAATATGCTCCACATCAATAATAATCAGGGAAAACACAAATCAAAACCACACTGAGATGCCATTTTACACTATTAAGAATGGTCCATACGAAAAAACAAACAAACAAAACAAAACAAAAAAATGGGCAATAAGTGCTGGTGCAGAAGTAAAGGAAAAGGAACTTATCCTTACACTGCCAGGCGGGAGTGCAAACTGGTCCAGTCACAATGGAAGGCTGTGTGGAAGATCCTCAAACAATTGAAAGTAGAACTACCATTTGATCCTGCAATACCTCTACTGGGAATCTACCCAAAGGATACAAAAACACGAATCCATAAGGACACCTGTACGTGCATATTTATTGCAGAGCTATTTACAATTGCCAAGATATGGAAATAACCCAAATGCCCCAAAACTGATGAATGACTGGGAAGATGTGGAATATGTTCACAACAACAGAATATTATTCATTAATCAAAGAAGTCAGACTTATGGCATTTGCAGGACATGAATGGAGCTAGAAGGAATTACGTTAGTGAAAATAAGCCAGAAAGAAAAAAAGAAATATGGGTGGTCTCACTTATATGAGGGAGTTAGGAAAAACAAACAAACAAACAAACAAACAGACAGAAAAATTTAAAACTGCCAAAAATATAGAAATGAAGCATGGAGCGAGAGAGGGGAAGGGGGGAGAAGGTGGGGGGAAGGGCACAAAAGACAGATCTTTCACAGGTGATAAGGTGATGGGAGAACCTCAGGGCAGACAATGATGCTATACACATACACACAGAAATATATGTGCAACCAATAAAAAACTTTTAAAAATGAATAATCCACATATATTTTGGCATCTTTGAAAATATAACTGTTGTGCAACCATTCCAATCCAGATAGGTTCAGCATCAGTTCTAGGAGTTTAAAAGAGAATTGTGGAGCCCTTGACATCATCTTCACAGGATTTTTGATAGTGAATGGGGAAAACCAGAGGGCAGGGAAACAAAAACTTGAGCTCTCCCCAAAGTGACCATTGTTTTCCATCCTTCTCCTATGCCCAGCCATGTATGGTCATGGGTCAAGTGCAATACCACAGGTACTGGTTATAGAGGCTAATGGTCAGAGTGTGTAAAAACCTTGATGACTCATTTATCTGACTGTATCTCACAGTGTTTACAATTTGAGTGATAAAATTCATAACAAATATATTAATGCAGTTTCCATTATAAAATAGCTCCATTTACTTTATCCCTGTATTTAGTGAATCCTTAATTTCTTACTGTTATTTCTGATAGTCATATCTCTGTCTAAAATTAATATTTGGGCAGAAACTCAGATAATACTGAGGCAAACTACTTTTCTCACAGTGACCTTCTTATAATTAGTGCTGAAAAAATGAATTGGAATGTCTTGACTACTTTCAAAATAAGTGCTTCATTCATCTTTTCAAAAAATAAAGTATATGATATTTTGGGAGAACTCATGAGTGAAAAGCATGACAGATTTAGTAGACATAAATGAAACATCTTTATATAAAAAAGGCTTTAACATTTACGGTCAGACTATAAGAACTTCGTTTATTTGTGCATTTGTACTTTTTTTTTTTTACATCATTGCATAATATGTGGTTCTCCCACCACCTTCTCATCCTTGAACTATCGTCTTAGTCTCTGTGTCCATCCCTCCCCTGAATTTGACCCCCATCTCCTCCCTTGCTGTATGCTTCAGTTCTGCTGACAGCTGGTTAGTTTTAAGTTTTACTTGTCCTTTTGTTTGCTTTCCTTATAATCCTTCAAATAGGTATAATCATCCAGTGTTTGTCTTTTTCTTTATGACTTATTTCCACTAGCCTAATTTCTTCTAGGTTCATCCATGTTATAATACATTCATCAAATTTGTCTTTCTTGATTATGGAAAAATATTCCATCATGTACATATGCCATAACTTTCTGATCCATTCATCTGTTTTGGGGCATTTGGATTGTTTCCATATTCTGACTATTATGAATAGTGCTGCAATAAACATATGAGTACAGGTGTCTTTTTGAATTAGTATTTTGGTGTCCGATAGATTCCCGAGTGGAATTGCTACATTGAATGGTAGTTTTATTTTCAGCAGCTTGAGGGTCCTCCACACAGCTTTCCATAGTGGCTGGACCAGTTTACATTCCCACCAGAAGTGGAAGAGTGTTCCTTTCTCTCCATACCCAGGTCAGCATTTGTTGCCCATTTATTTATTTTTATTTTTTTAATATGCACATTCTTATTGCAAAGTGTAAAGGGGTGTCCCATTGTGGTTTTGTTTGCATTTCCTATTAGTAACATTGAACATTTTTTCACATGCCTACTGGCCACTTGTATTTTCTCTTTGGAGAAGTGTCTTTTTAGCTCTTCTATCCATTTTTTGATTGGGGTTTATGCTTTGTTTTTGTTTAGTTGTGTGAATTTTTTGTAAACCTTGGGGTTCAGACCCTTATCGCTTGTATGGAGAGAAAACAATTTTCCCATTCAGTTGGGTATCTCTCTCTTTTTTTTTATTATTATCTCTTTAGCTGTATAGAAGCTTTTCAGTTTGATGTGGTCCCACCTGTTTGTTTTCCTTGATTTTTTTTTTTTTTTTTAGCATCTATAGATGTGTCCTAAAAGAGGTTTCTGAGGTAGAAGTCTTAGAATGACTTTCCCTCTATGTATTTTATGGTTCTGGGTCTTATGTCCAAATGTTTTATCCATTTTGAGTTGGTTTTTATGCATTGTGTGATGGGATAGTCTAGACTCAGTTGTTTTGCCTAGAACAGTCCTGTTTTCCCAGCACCACTTATTGAAGAGATTATCCTTGTTCCAATGTAAAGGCTTTGCTCCTTTGTCAAAGATTAACTGACCAAATATGTGCAGTTTTATGTAGGATTTCAATTCTGTCCCATTGGTCTGTGTAACTGTTTTTGTTCCAGCACCATACTGTCTTAAATATATGGCTTTGTAGTACAATTTAAAGCCATACTGTCTTAAATATTATGGCTTTGTAGTACAATTTAAAGCCTGGGAGTGTAATACCTCCATTCTCTGTCCTCTTAGCCAAGAGAATTTTAGCTATTTGAGGTGTCTTATTGTTCCAAATGAATTTTAGTAATTTTTTCAATTTATTTGAAAATTTACATTAAGTTTCTCATTGGAATTGCATTGAATTGGTATATTACTTTTGGTAGAATGGCCATTTTGACAATATGAATTTTTCTAAACCATGAGCAGGAGATGTCCTTCAATTTCTTTGTACCTTCTACTTCTTTTAACAATGTTTTTTATGATCTTCTCTGCATAAGTCTTTCATATCCTTTGTTAAGTTTATTCCAAGGTATTTAATTGACCTTGGTATAATTGTGAATGACATAGAATTTTTTTATATTTTCTTCTCAGACTGATGTTTTTCATATAGAAAGGTTACTGATTTTTGTGTATTGATTTTGCAACCTGCTCCTTAACTAAACTGACTTATTTTCATTAGATTTTCTGTAGAATTCTTGGGATTCTCTCTATATATTAGCACACCATCTGCAAACAGTGATAGTTTTACTTTCTCTTTCCCTATTTGGATTCCTTTTTCTCTATTTGGATTCCATGTTTTTTTTCTTTTCTTGTCTAATTGCAAGAACTTACTTTCAATCAGTAAAGTCTGAGAATTTTTCCAGAATAATGATGGCAAAAATACATTAGATAAATAAAATAAGCTAATATAAAAAAAGTTCAAGACAAGAAGAAGAAAGTCAAATCATCTAACAAAAAAATAATACTCCCAGCACCATTGTTTGTTCAAGTCCCCCTGACAAAAGGTGCCAGATTAATATTCTTTAATCTGATTTAAATATAGAAGCAATGCCTGTATTTATGACTTTTTTTTTTGTATTTGTGTCTATTAACCTATCATTTATGTTAGAACTGTAAAATAAACTTAGTTCTGAGAAAATGGGGAATTGGGAACTAAAGATGGTATTGTTTTGCTGAAAATGGGTCATTGGATTGTAGCCTGTGGATTATGGTTGAGGAGTACAAGGCAGGCAGGCATCATATCAAGGCTTAGCAAAGTGGAAGATCATCAGGAGTGCTAGTTGTTTTGTAGAAAAGCTGTAGAAATAGCTGGGAGTGAGATGCCAGAACTTTCAAATTTTGTCAGGGAAAAACATTGGCACGAGGGAGTGGATGTGATGTGACTGATATGAAAGTGGTGTGACTGACATGGTCACCAAAGGGGGGAAGTGGATTCCAACAAAAAGTCCATCCTAAAAGTGTCACCCCAAATCCAGAACCAAGAGTCAAATCACAGCAGCTAGTCAGAGGGAAATCATGAGTTATGAATAAAATCTGAAGACAAGAGAGCCACAGCAGTAGCAAGAGATCTTCCCCCCCCCCAAAAAAAGAACATGCTTCATGAGATAGTTAAACAACACAAATCCATGAAGTTTCATTTGAGTAAACAATCATGTTCCTTGTTTTCCTCTTCTTACTGTGAGGCTTAATTACTAATGTGAGAATGTTTTGAAATGAGAAAAAAAACCAGAAAGTTATATTTACTGTGAGACTGACATAAAAGAAAAGGACTTTTCTGGATTTTTACCTAAGACTTGGGTGAAAAAAATCAACACTGAACATTTGGGTGTCTTATGGGCACTTAAGAGGAAGGAATAAAATTGCTTTACTAATGCACCTCACCAGATTTTCACATGATTAACATGAAATACATTCAATTTTACTAGTAATCAAAAATATACCATATATATATAAACATACATGCACATTAAACTTACTATAGAAGTTGCTGAAGGTCATAGGCGCCGGCTCCAGCCCCTGGGAGGGACCCGCTCGCCACACGCCACCTCCGCCGCCCCTGGGAGCCACCCCCCTCGCCGCCCGCCACCTCCGCCGCCCCTGGGAGCCAAGCCCCACCTCCAAAATCCTGGCAAACCGAATCCAACATTGCATAAAAAGGATCATCCATCATGACCAAGTGGGATTCATCCCAGGGGCACAGGGATGGTTCAACATTCGAAAATCAATCAACATAATCCACCACATCAACAAAGAGAAGAAAAAAAAATCACATGATCATATCAATAGATGCGGAAAAGGCATTCGATAAAGTTCAGCA
>PVHY01021143.1:0-24440 GCA_004024945.1 Uropsilus gracilis
TAGTTCTTCTCCCCATTTTTTGATTGGGCTTTTTGTTTTGCTTTTGTTTAGTTGTGTGAGTTCCTTGTGGATCTTCGTTATTAAACCCTTATCACTCATGTGGAGAGCAAAGATTTTTTTCCCATTCGGTTGGGCATCTTTTAGTTTTTTCTGTTGTCTCTTTTGCTGTACAGAAGCTTTTCAGTTTGATGTAGTCCCAGCTGTTTATGTTTCCCTTCATTTTTTTGCCATCTGTGGATGTTTCCAGAAATGGATTTCTGAACTGTAGTTCATGGAGAGTTTTGCCCAAGTTTTCCTCTATGTATGCTATGGTTTCAGGTCTGATCTCTAGTCTCTTAACCATTTTGAGTTGATTTTTGTACATGGATTAAGGGAGTTTTCTTGGTCCATTCTTTTGTATGTCATAGTCCAATTTTCCCAGCACCATCTATTGAAGAGGCTATCTTTCAAACAAATGTTATCTTGCATGAGCAGTTTTTTTGAAAAATTTTTTGTAATAAGTTTTTGTAATAATTGATGTCATAAATATTTCACACATGATTTTCTTCCACCAAATGCTCTCCAGTACATATTACCAGTAATTCAGGTGACAGAGCCCAAGAATCACAGGCAAGGGCTGCAATTCCACCCACATACTGACTGAGGTGTCTCTGAAGCCCATCTCCTACTTCATATCAGGCTGCCCTCATGAAGCCACAGTATGTAGGCATTTTTATTTATTGATTTGTCTTATCTTCCTCCAATATGTAATCTCTCAGATAGAAATTCCCTTTGGTTGTTTAGAAGTTCTCCAATAGTGAAGTGATGTGATAAATCTTAAATTTTCAATAGAATGCCTTATCTGATTATGTTACTAGTTTTTTTACATTAACAACTCATTTCAATGATACATTATTGTAAAATATATGGAAAACCAGTGAAGAATAATTTATTCCAACTATGTAACTATGAACTGAAACCAATTATTTATTCCAAGAGCAATAGTTGAGAAAATAAGAAAGGTTTTGAATGCTAATTTGCAACAGAGCCCACTGTACAACAAGCTTGAGAAGGCAGAAGCTACGTCGGTTCATTTTTATGTTATTCTGCCTTTATGTAGTGAATGATAATAAGTATGTATTGAGTTGCATAGTTCACTGAGGTCGAGCACACTTTCACATGTTGATCCTATAAAACTGCAAAGATTATTGATGCTGATCTTGTGTTGTAAAATAGAAATTAGTTGCATAGAGAATAGGTGACATACAACAGTGTTTTCAGATCAAGGAGTCAAACCCCAAGGTTCCAGGGTGACATGGGAGACTAGAGTTTTTAATAGTTTACACGTTGATTTAAATCAGCATTTTTATGATTATCATTTTTGAGCACACTTTGTGACTTAGTTCTGTTTGGCTTCAAAGTATATTCCTAATAGCTATCTATGATAAGATTCTGGATTTGTGCTAGCTAGTGAATAAATCCTTAGGCTTTCAGGAAAATCCAAAATAGTCTATGGGAGTAGATCTACTATACATTTTTTAGTACAATAAACTGCAATATTTTCTAGCCGTAGGGATTTTCTTTACTGGATTGCTAAAATTTATATTGTTTATGACAGAAACAAGTAGCCCTATAAAGCTCCCTGCTCATCAGACACATCGATAATGGTCATTGAGAATGATGTGGCATTACCCTACTGATCCCATCAAGAAATTTCTTCTTCCTTAGTGATGGGGAATGACAATAAAAAGGGAAGAACTTTCAATTTTCACTGGAGTTGGTACAGAATATTCCAGATGAAGCAAGGACCCCAATATAAGCAATGTCATTTGTTTGTAGAACTTACGATCACCAGCAAGTGTTGTCTGGAAGACACATCGGTTAAAAATGACCTGAAGATGGGAGATAGGATGTTACTTCCTTCTTTTATATTGATATTGTGAATTTCAAGTGGGGATTGGCCAAATGCAATTGGGAGATCGAAGGTTACTTTCTTCTTTTACCATAACTTAACTCCCATGCCTATTATTCCAAGACCCACATGGGGAATCACAAGCTTGACCAAGCCTAGGTACAGCTGATGATCTTTTGATTTGGATCTTAAGTAGGGCTAGGTCAATATTATGCTAATTTAGCTCCCTGAGCTATTGTTCCAAAGCCCAAGTGGGGATTCATAGATGAACTAAGCCAGAGTGTGACTGATAATCCCACCATCAAGATTTATTATGGCAGGAGGGTCAAGGAAAAGGGGATAAAAGAGAAAGGTGCAGGGAAAGATGAGGAGAGGAAGAAGAAAGAATTTTGAGATCAGATAGAGCTTTGGGGGAACTATATTTCAGCTTTGTAGGAAAGAGGTTGGAAATGGTTTTTGAAGGAGATCTGTGCTAGCTTTGAAAGGAGAGTTGATCTGGCATTGGGCATCTGCAGCTGGAGCTGACAGTTTCATTTCAGAAAGAAAAGAACCTGTGAGCTATTGAATCTTTTGGGGGCTCCCTGTATTCCAGTCATCAAAGGTCAGGAGCTGGATGTAGGTGGAGAAGAGCTGTTAATGAAGGAGTGTTGAACTGCCCTGACAACCCAGAGAGAATGGGGCGGGCACGGTGAGAGAGAGAAAAGGAGAGAGAAAGAGACCCAAGTTGAACCTTATATTGGTTGTGGAATTCACTCCTTGCTGTCCACAGTGACTGCGGCCTGAAAATAAAGATCTGAACTAGTGATTTCGGACTGCATTGCACTAACATTGAGGTAAAATCCATGCAGTTCCTCAGAGAGCAGAAGCAGAATTCTTTTATGTTTGTGTCATTTTTGAGGGTATGGACTATTAGAGTCTTCTCAGTTTGCCTTTTCCTATTTGTAAATAAACCTCTGTGTTTACCCTTACAGCAAATGTTTGATCTTGGGCAGCTGCTTGCATGAGAATGGACGAATCCTCATTGACTAAATTAAAAAGGTGTCACCTCCTCACCTGATAACACAATGATGATTAAGATTTTCTTGAAGTAACAAACTATTCTGGTATATGAGTTAAAGACGATTTAAAATTATCTATAAAAACTATCATTGAAGTTATTAAAAAAAAACTTTGCAAACATAATTTTGTAAATTTTCATCATCATGATATCAAGCTGTTTTTTTTTTGTTTGTTTGTTTCTTCCAAAAGCAGAAAACCCAATTACTCTCTGAATTTAATTCTGTTCAATTGGGACCTTGTATCTAACTAAATGAGAAAGAGATTTGATGGAGTGTGGTCTCAGTCCGGCTCAGCACCTAGTCTCTCTCCATTATTAATGATCTAATGTTTTATACACAGACCCTTTTGCTTCCATCTGCAAGTAAAAGTAGAAAAGATGACAGAAAACAAAGATTTTATTCTATTTTTTCCCCTGAAGGGGGTGATACTAATTCTGATCTAAAAAGATACATGAAGGAGTGGTATCTTGGAGGCGGGTTTACTTGCATTTGGATTCTTAGAATCCTTAATAGCCTTAGTTATTTTCATGCATTAAATGTGTGGGTATGATCTTTATTTGCCAGGACCTATAAATTCTAGAAATACTATCAACACCACTACCAAAAGCAAAACAGTTTGATGTCTAGGTATCACCTAAGTATAAAATCTAAACCTCCACCTCGTCCCCAGCAGGAAGGTTTGGGAGGCTTGAATAAATGAAAGGAATTGATAAAGTTACTATGGGAACTAGGTCATAAGACTGGTAGTTTTTGACCCTAAATGCAAAAACAGGGACAGGACACAGGGGCCAATGACCAAGATGAGACATCTTAGCACAAACCAACTCTCCAGTCATGAGAAACCCATGATGCAGGTTAGAAAATGGAACCCCAAATACATCTTTGAGTGAAGACCTCTTCCATCTCACCTGCTGCTTCTCTTAACAGTGTATTTCAATAAACCATTTGCAGCATTTCACTGTCTCTCAGGAATTCTTTCATCCCCACATCTCCAACCTCACCCTGATCTTCTCCCCATAGGATTTAATGCAAGCAATTGCTTAATTCCTGAAAATTCATCAAGCTCTCTTATGTGCTGAAATTTGAGCAAAACTTCAATGATAGAATATGACTGATCTTTGAGAATTGATACTTACTTTACAAGTAGTTCTCACCTGGAAAATGAGTTAAGAAACAGCTCAAGAACCTCTTTTTTGAAGGAAATTATCAAAAAACTATTTTCGTCAATGCTATTGATGGAGGTCAAAAGTAGAAAATTCGATACCACAAGACCATAAACCTGGCTCATAAGGTCAAAAGCTGGAAGGGTGGTGGTGGTGGTGGTGGTGGTGTTAGGTTTTTGAAAGGGAGTGTATTGGAGACAAAAGAAGAAATGAAGAGACCAGAGACTACTAAAAAAAAACAACAACAAGTTTATTAGAGAAAATCTGGGTGGGCAGCAGACAGTGACACAGCCAGTGGCTAGAGTTTTGGAAGTCATGAATGTGTCCTTTTATCTGGCCTGGGAATTGGGGTTTGATCAGGCGGGATGGGTCAGGTGGGATGGAGAGAGGCACTGATAGGGATGATGTGGTCATATTGGGGTTTATCACGCTACCTTGGTAACCCTGCATTAGGGTTGCACCATTTTCATTTTGCCCTGGTGGGTGGAGAGTTAGAGGAGGGAAGTCTACTTTTCTCATGAGAGGGATGGAGAGAAGGGATTTAGGAAGCAGCATGACTGGAGAGAAGAGCAGAATGCTGGAGGGAGGAGAAAGGGGAGAAACAGCATGGAGGCTGGGATTCTGCAGCTGCCACTGTCATGTGCAGCAGCAGGGCAGAGAAGACAGTAACATTATAAGCTTCCATTTCTAGCCTGGGCTGGCAAGGAATTGGGGGAAGCATGTTGGAAAAACCTGTAACCTGTGTAAGGTGAATTGGGAACTCTGTACTTGGAAACTTACTTCAACTTAGAAAATGAAAAGCTTGAGAATTGTCTGGAGGCCTAAAGAGAACTTGGAGTGCTGCTGTTTTCATCATGAGATGTCTGAAGTGGTTGCTGCTGCTGTTTCAAGTGAGACTTAGTGTTTTGGGGTGAATCAACATTGAAGCAGGAAGAATGCTGGAGCTGTGCCTTTTGGAGGAGGATTGACGACACCATCGTCATTTCTTCACTTGACTGGAATCTTTGACTTTTATCTTAAAAGTAGGACAGTCACCATTTTGTGGATGTATGTGACTGAAGGACCCACATGTAGTTTTTTGGACTAGAAACTGAACTCTATGGTAAGATAACCAAAGGGATTCCTTGTACCCTCAGTCTATTTTGTCTTTTTAATGGACAAATCTGTTTTGCCTTCTTTTAAAGTAGTATGTTCTTGCTAATGCTTCTGTGGGCTGAAACAAACCTAATGACTGACTAAATTTAAAGGGCCAGCAACTCCCACTTGTAAGTTTAGTTAAGTTCCCTGCTTTGCTTTGTTGTTGTTGTTGTTGTTGTCACATGATTTCAGCATTACATGCAGGGTTTCTGAAAAATTTCTGAGTCAGAATATCATCCTTTCAGGAGTACATGATTAACATAATCATTAAACCAGTTATTAAGAAACAAAGTTTAGCTCCCAAAGTTGGAAGTGTCATAAAACAAGGGGAAAGGCATAGGCACAGAGGTGATAATTGGTCACTTCTATTGTTGTCGTCAAATGTCAGTCTTGGTTTCCCTTAGCCAATAAAAGGAAACAGAGTTTGAAGAAAAGGGGAAAAGGTTAATTTGTTGACAAAATGAGGAGGGCAGCAGATTCATGTCTGAAATATCACTGTCCTGTTCTTTGGTAGAGAGGAGGGGTATTTATTATCCAGAGTCAGAAGGGAGTAAAACAAAAATGGAAGTAGGCAAGGATTGGTATGTCCTTGAGATAGAGGCATCTGGAGATTCAGGCTGGTGCCAGCTTCTTTCTTTAATCCCTAATGTTCATCACTTTACAACATTCCAAAGGTAAGGATGTTTACCAGATAGGGCAGGGGAAGAGGCATGACCCTTTGACGCTGTGTCACTAGCAGGGAAGAACACTGGCTAGTGGATGTTAAACAATTTATCTTCAGTAACAATGCCATAGCAAGGTAAAAGGTTACTCATTTTCAGGTTTTGAGAATCTATTCCATATTAAGCAAAAGAGATCTTCAATTCAATCATTTCTCTCTATTATTCCAAATAATAGATACCAAATATCATCTGGTACTTTATTCACTCTCAGATAAGTCCTCCAAGTTAGAAAAGAGGAAAGAGGGTTTCGAAAGGAAATTTTCATTAATCCAGGGAAATTAAAGTGGCAACCAGTAAACAGACCCTAGTGTCAAATCCCCACTCCTCTGAAATGAATCTGAGATAGTGAGTTTCCTTTTACTAAAGGAGCAGATCCATATTGTTTAACAATAAGTTACAGAAAATATGATAAACTAAGAATTGTGTCATCTACTCTAAGGTGACCCCCAAGGACTCATGCTTTTGTAAAATCCCCTTCCCTTCCATAGGATGGAAAATGACTTGGTTCTAACCAGGAGGAAAGGCAAATGTGACGATGTCACTATTTTGCTTTTGCGGCATTATTTGGCAAAGGGAAGCACTCTCACTTCCTTAATTAAGTTACATTGGGAGATAAAAGTGATGGGATATTGTAGATAAAGAAGATCACATATCAACTGGTTTTTTGAGTTAAGCAAAGAATTTTTCCTGCTTCTGTCTAGTGTAATCACACGAACGTCTTTAAAACAGGTATGAGAATCTTTCTGAGAAAATAAACACTTTCTCAGCTGCAAGAAGCAAATTGCCATATTCTATCTGCCCGTGATAAGGTTCTTTGATGGAGAACCAGTAGTTGAAACAGCACTAAAGGAAACTAGAAACTATGTGCAAACACAGGGGACTCCAAGGTTAAGCAGGTAGAGAAGTACCAAGGACTATATAGTCAAATCAAGGTACTGTGCCTGTACAGGTCACTGTGGGTTCTTCCACCTGTGCACACAATTACAAGAGACCTTAGGATTTAACAACCATGAGATTTGTTTTGAAATCAGGTAATAAAACAACAAATCAGGGTACATAATTAAACGTACAAGTGAGAGCAGTTGGCCTTTTAAACCCAGCTGCTCCCCAGGCTCATCCCCAGTCCATGTGTAGAATAGCAAGACCAAACTATCTTAAAGGAAAGAAAAGCAAAATTTATTCACTAAAAAGACAAAATAAGCAAGAGTCACTGAGAATACAAGGGATCCCTTTGGTTATCTTACCACATAGTTCAGTCTCTAGTCCAAAAAACTGTACATGGGTCCTTTAGCCACATGTGTTAACAAAATGGTAATTGTTTCACCTTCAAGCTGAAAGCAAAAGATCCCAGTCGAATGAAGAAGCTGAGATGATTTTGTTGATTCTCCTTCAAATGGCAAAACCCCAGCATTCTTTCTGCTTCAACCCTTAAGCAGCCCAAACCACCAGACTAACTTTGAAACAGCAGTAACAATCACTTCAGACATCTCAGGATGAAAACAGCAGCACACCAACTTCTCTTCAGGTCTCCAGAAAAAGAATTTCCAAACTTTTTAGCTTCTAAGTTAAAACAAGTTTAGTTTCCAAGTACTGAATTTCCAAGTCAGCTTACACAGGTCACAAGTTTCTCCAGCATGCTTCCCCAGGCTCCTTGCCAGCCCAGGCTGGGGATGGAAGCCCACAGTATATAGCTTCTTTCACTGCCTCACTACTGCATATGGCAGTCACAGTTGAATGGCCTTTAGCCTCTTTGCTGCTGTGCCACTTTCTACTTCTGCCCTATAGCCACACTGCTTCCTAATTCCCCTTTCTCTGTCCCTCTCTGGAGAAATCTTGGCTTCCTTTCTCTGGTCTCCACACGCCAGGGCAAAATTGACACAACCCTAATGCAAGGTTACAGAAGTGGGGCCATGCCTCCCCCCCACCCCCGTTTCTGCCTTATCAATCCCACAAGGAGAACAAAGAGATTAATGTAGTCACAGGGGCATGCTACCTCACCCTGTCAGTGCCCACCAGTCAAACAGAGTGTCAATAACCTATCAACAGGGGTGCTAAAGACAACAATGATGATAAATAGTGGTCACCAGGAGTACACCACCAACAAGCAGCTAGAGGTACCAAGGCCAGGACCTTTCATACTCCCCTCAGGCAATGACAGAGACAAGAGCAGCAGCCTAGTTTCTGCAAAGATCTCAGCTCCTTTTCCTCAGCAGTCAATCAACTGCTGGGTATGGCTGCTGGTGGCCCTTCCTCCTCCAGAGGCCAGGCCTCTCTTTTTGTCTCGAACAGTTTTCACATGTAAGCTCTTTCTGAGGCTCCCTTTCTGTTTTGTTTGTTTGTTTGTTTGTTTTTTCTCAAGTGCCAGTCCTTTCTCCTCTGGGTCTTCTCGCCGGTAAGCTCCTCTTTCCTCTGAAGGTTGCTTTTTTGCAGAGGATGAAAGGGTCTCTTGGAGACCCTGGCTTAAATCCCCTTGAGTCTGATCTGACCAGTGATTGAGAACACATCCTAGAGTCCTTGATTTAATTTAGATTATGATTACAACATATGTTGCCTTCTTCTGCTCTTTAAGTGACCTCCAGAACCACCCAAATTCAGCTTCTCTCAGTGAACTTCAGGAAGTCAGGATCTCAGCCCCGCAGTCATGGAGATGAATTCTGCTGAGTGAGATGCCCAGGGACTTTTCCCTGGTGAAGTGTCCATGCAGAGATGTTGTCAGCAGACCTCAGGTTGTTACTGGGAGAGAGTCTGCTTGGGGGAAGAGATATTATATTTCCTCAGAAAGTTTCCCAAATATCTTTTACAGGGGATCTGGGGAATCCAAAATAACTTTGTTACACATCATTTAAAAATAACCCAGCTGTACATTTTAAACCATTTTGTGTTCCCAATTGAATTACAAGACACCCTAGTCTGACCAACAGAGATGAAATCATTTCTTAGAGGAGTTTTCTCTGTGTTAGACTCTATTCCTTCAGCAAATGCATAATTTGTAGGAAATCCAAAATCTGCAAGCATGAAATTTGTCTTCTTGACAAAATATTAATTTCACTAAAGGAACTCTGAAAGGCAGGGCATAAGCTTTCATTTACATCTATAAAAGAGATGTCCTCTGCTTAAGGTATCTCCCTCTCATAGAAGATGTCATCTCCTTATCTCTTTTTAATGGAGAAGACAGAATTTAAATCAGTATACCTATGGCATGATCTCACTTATATGAAGGATATAAGGCAAAAGAAACAAAAGAATAAGAAAAATCAGAAACAACTAACAGAACTGAACAATAGAGTGAGAGAGGGGGAGGGAAAATAAAACAGGCGAGGCAGAGGGCACAAAAGATTAAGATGTTAACATGTGTTAAGGAAATGGGAAAACCCTAGGGTACACAATTATGTGTTATATATATATATATATATATATATATATATATATATATATATATATATATATATATATATATATATATATTTGGGGGTGTATATATATATATAATACCCAAAAATTAATACAACAAAAAATATTAAAGTCTACCTTTAGACTTTAGTGGTTTCCCCAATAAACTCCCTACCTGAATTTCTCCTCCTCATCCTCCTCAACTTCCCTTGTTTTAGCTATGATACTTAAGATGGCATCTGAAGCGTGGTGATAGCATAACTTTGTCCTGCTGGTCTTCCACATGTAGATAGGAAGTATACAAGTTGTTATTATATTTCTTGGATTTTTCTCTTGTGAAAAATCTTATGGTTGCTTGATTATTTGTCAGCCTAGAAAAACATGTTGGTGTTCAGGATGATTTCCTTTATGCCTGAGACAAATTCAAATTGTTTCAGTTTCCAAGGTGAGTTCTTTTCACTTACAAGTCCCCCAAATTTAAAAGAACCTTTACACATCATTAATGCCAAATTTAGGATATACTTCACTTTAGATGTCTCAACTCAATTTTCAGAATTTAACTACATTTTCAAAGTAAAAACACTGTAACTGCATCAACAAGTGACTTGTTAATGGTGACATTACTACCTTACCATGGCTGCTCTATAATTCAACAAAAGCTTGTCTCATGAAATCTCCTTTCTTAGTCATTGTTTGTTTTTTTTTTTCCTCTGAGCTTTCTGCTCATTTGCAGCACCACTTCCTATTTTGCATTTAGATTAGGCATGGATTAATTTTAAAATACTGGCATGAACCAATGCAATAATGATAGAGCAGCTAGCCTGCAGGGCTAATGTGTGGGTCAGCACACAAACTTGACTCCAGCAACAGTCAGTTCACAAATAGCCGGTATATCATTGCAGATTTCTACCAGAAAGCTGAAAAGCAAAAATGGTCTCAGAGTGAACAATGTTCAGACACACATTCTTCATAATTGGCAATCCAGGAGAAAAATCACTGTCCCATGCTTCATCTCCAAATGGTGAAGCAGGGGGAGCTGTTGTGAAATTGGGGGGGGGGTGTATGGCCCACAGTACTGGTGGTGCTGCATTGGAATGGTAGCCTTTGTGTGCGGGTGGGCAGAGACCTGGAGAGGGGAAGTTAAACCTTCTCACAAGAGAAGAGGTTGAAGAGATTAGGGA
The DNA here is from genome assembly GCA_004024945.1 of Uropsilus gracilis. NCBI lineage: Eukaryota > Metazoa > Chordata > Mammalia > Eulipotyphla > Talpidae > Uropsilus > Uropsilus gracilis. The sequence continues at coordinate 10,543 of PVHY01021143.1, forward strand.
GGAGACTAAGACAAAACATTTGGAAAGAAGAGAGAAGAGGGAACAGAGTTGCGGAGCAACACACATAGAGGAGAGGAGCAGCAGGAACTGCTTCAGTCATGTTCTGCAGCAGGGCAGAGAAGAGAGCCACACTTGTGGGCTTCCTCCATGCCCTGGTGAGTGAGAAGCCTGGGGAAGAATGTTTGAGAGACTTGTAACTTGTGTAAGTGGACTTGGAAATTTGGTACTTGAGAACTTGGTTTAACTTTGAATTGTGAAGCTATGTTGCTGTTTTCATCATAAGAAGTCTGAAGTGGTTGCTGTTGTGGTGTCAAGTGAGTCTCACTGGTTTCTGGCCACTTTGGAGTTGGAGCTGAAAGAATGCTGGAGCCGAGCTTTTTGGAGAAGAATTCAAGATGCCATCCTGGTTTCTTCATTGAATTTGGATCTCCTGCTTTTGAAGAAGGATTAATGAATCCTTCTGGCTTGAAGTGAATAACTGTGCCTTTGGAAGAAAGAGCAACAACGTCATCTTGATTCTTTATGTGCCTTGAAGGTGAAACAGCTGCCATTTTGAGGAAGCACATGGCTGAAGACCACATGTAGCCTTTTGAACTAGAGACTGAACTGGTTGGTAAGATTACCAAAGGGGTTTCTTGTACCCCTCAGTGACTTTTGTCTATTTTGTCTTTTAATAAGTAAATTTGCTTTTCCTTCCTCTTAAGGTTTATGTGGCCTTGCTACTACTTCCACAGGCTGAGACAAAGCTGGTGTGTGACTGGCTTTAAAGGGTCAGCTGCTCCACTTTGTAAGCTTTGTTAAGCACCCCATTTTGCTTGTCTCCCATCCAATTTCACAAGCATGAACTAGTTGCAGTACCATCCTTAGGGGGTTCTTGAGATACTCAAAGTATACTTCCATGCAACTAATTCTGAGAACAATTACAAAACAGGAGGTCAAATTAATATTGACTTAGTTGGGGCAATTTTAGTATTCAGTGTATATGGCTTGTGGATTTCAAATGCCTATAATAGCTAAAAAAAATCACAAATATCATGGTATCATAACCCCCCCCCCACAAGAAGTAGCACCACTGTCCCCTTCAATGAATTAAGAGAATTTTTAAAAATCAAGATATTGGTTAAAATGTATCCTGTGTGTTGATAGGGGAATAATTGGGGGGTGTAACTTGTATGATAGTTCACTGAATTTCATAAGTTCACATCTACTTTCAGCATTGACCTGAGAAAGCCCACTCTGGCCTATTCCCAAGGCAGAGGAGGACAGAGATCAGTCAGACTTGTATAGTTACCCTCAGGAGAACCACTAACTTAAGGAAGGAGACTGCTGAGGCAGTGATTACAGACAGGGAGCTCATATCTCCTTAGTGGGAGAAAACAGCCCCTCTAGCAATCCACATCTATTTAGATTATGTCTAATAAACTTTCTTTTGAAAAAAAAAAAAAGCCTTAAACTTATCACTAAACAGAAAGCCTCTGTATCAGTTTAGAAAGCTGAGTAAGAGAGAAGATATTGATATACAGCTTACATCATAAATCAAAGTTAAGTCAGATAATAAGGAACGATATGAGAAATTTGTTACAAATAAATTATGTATGGTATGTAGGCAAAGGAAAGCATTGTCACTTCTTAGTCAAAAATCTGAAGTTAATCATGCAATGCAGAGTAAAGTGGCAGTTATATCTTTAGAGAATACAGATGCTCGTGAGCAGACTGCCAAATAATGTTTGGGAGGCATACTAGCTAGCTGCACACTGAGGAAGCACTGTCTGGCCATGTGGAGACTTCCCTCTCTGCTGGGCTGTCAAAAAAGCAATCAGATCACCATGCTGTGAGCAAATGTCCTCTTTTGGAGTTGGCCCCAGAAGATTCCACATTACAGAACACCAGGGACATACATTTCTCAGCATGAGTACACCCACCTCTATTTCCTGGATCAGGTGTCTCATCCCAAGCTTTCTGCAGAGGAGATCCTTGAATTTCTGTTTAGGAGGACCTTGGAGTAGCTGTTCAGGTGGAAGAAGGGACCAGGGCTGTCTGTGAGGTTATGAAGAGACTGAGGTCTTTGATACCACTGAGAAAACACATTTCCTCCTCTTTCAATATAGATTAGATTCAGATGAGGCCTACCCATTCAAGAATCTCAATATCACCTTTTTTCCTGTCTCTGGAAATAATAACAGGGATTCATCAGAGTGTGACTCACACTCTCACAGATGCATATGGACCTCTCTCTGTACACTTTTCCTAAGGCTCTCCTAGAACTCCATGTTGCTACCTGGTGGCAGCAAACTTTCTTACAATTCAAATGACAATGGTATCAAGTTGCAAAGCACACAACAGGCTGGTGTGACATCAGCAAACACATAACTGGCCTCTGCTGGGGCATGGGGATAGCCAAGATCCAGAGGGTTTATAAGGACATTTTCTGTTTCTTGCCCACAGACAACAGTGGTAAACGTATTTGTGGTACCCAAGATAGAGTCTTTGGAATGGTAGCAGAAAAAGCAGCACTTCCTGCTCTGCAAACTTACCTTAAATCTGGGAATTGGGCAACATCATAGTCCAGGCCGATGGGCTTGAAAAAACTCTCTTTATTATTGAGGGTGGGGAAAGAATGACCACAAAGATGAACAAATAAATCAAATGGTGACAGTTTCCAATAGAAACAACAAGGCACGCAGCAGGTTGAAAACAATTTTCAAATCATTAGATGTGTTTACCCTATAAGCCTATTCAGTTCACTTAGAGTAATTAACTGAAAAGAGATATAAGCAAGGATATTTTAGTGAAGTGGATGAAGCAGAGTTTAACCAATCTTCGAAAGGAGAAGAAAATATATTTGAAATGAGCAAATAATTATATTCTATGGATATAATGCATGTAGAGGCAGAACCAGCGATATAAATATGGGCTTAGAGCAAAACGAAACTATGAGCACCTTGTTAAACAGGAAAAATAAAGAACATAAAATGTAGACCCTTTTTGCTTAGTCATACATCCTGAAATTGGGTACAAAACCGGCAAAACAGAAAAGTTAATTAAACTTACAAACAGGAATAGCTGGCCCTTTAAATCCAAAAACTCATCAGGTTCCTCCCAGGCCATGCTAGGTAGTAGCAAGACCATACTAACTTAAAAGAAGGCAAAAACAAGATTTATTCACAAAAATTAGACAAAAGTCATTGAGGGTACAAAGGATCCTTTTGATAATCTTACGACACAGTTCAGTCTTTACTCCAAAAACTGCACGTGCATCCACAAACTGGTGATTGTCCCACACTCAAGCCAAAAATCAAAGATTCCAGTCAAATGAAGAAATCAAGATGGTGTCATCGATCCTTCTCCAAAAGACAAAGCTCCAGCATTCTTTCTGCTTCAATCCTGAAGTGACCCAAACTACCAAGACTCACTTGAAACAACAGCAGCAACCACTTCAGATGTCTCATGATGAAAACAGCAGCACTGCAAGTTCTCGTCAGGTCTCCAGACAATTCCCAATCTTGTCAGTTTCTAAGCTGAAGAAAGTTTCCAAGTACCGAGTTCCCAAGTCACCTTACGCTGGTCACAAGTTTCTCCAATATGCTCCTGGGCTCCTTGCTATCCTTGCTAGCTCAGGTTGGGGATGGAAGTCGACAGTGTAGCTTCCTTCCCAGCCCTGCTAATGCACATGACAGTGGTAACTGTGGGACCTCCGGCCTCCTTGCTGCTCTGCTGCTTTCTTCTCTCTCTAGCTTTCTCTGCCCCCTCTCCAGCCACACTGATTCCTATCCCACCCCCCATGCCTCTTGAAAGAAACCTCGGTTACCCTTCTTTAAGTCTGTGCCCAGCAGGGCACAATGCAGTGTTACAAAGGTGGGGTCATGGATTCCCAATTTCACCACATCTTCTCTCTCAGTCCCACACATCACATGGTACATTTACCTCTGGTCAACAACAGCCATCAGCCTACCTCAACTCATCATCATCAACCCCAGTAATCCATATATAACTCGAATGATTTCACTCTCAGTGTTGAATGTTCTATGGTTTTCACTAATGTATTATATCATGTATATACCCTGACATCTTCCTAGGGAATGATTTCCCTACACTGAAAATCCTCAGTCTAATCCACCAGTCTAACTCTACCCCTTCTTCCTACAGTCCCAAAAATCTCTGATCTTTTCTGTTGTCTCCAGAGTTTTGCCTTTTCTAGAGTGTCATATTTTTTAAATCATAGTTTACATCCTTTCCAGATTGACTTTTTTCACTTAGTAAAGTACAGTTAAGTTTTCCCCATGCCTTTTCATGATCTGACAGTTTATTTCTATTTAGCAATGAAAAATAATTAGTCTGTATGGGCCAGTTTGTTTACCAGTTCACCTACTGAAGATCATGTTTTTTTTTTCAATTCTTAATATTTATGAATGAAGTTGCTATAAACTTCCAGGTACAGGTTGTTGTTTGGATAGATTTAATTTTAAACTTGAATTTTCATATCTCCTTTGCTATTCCCTGAAACTTGTCAGTGTTGTATGAACCCAAAAGTGGATTCATGATATGTGCATATGATATAGGCATAATTCAAAACACCTGTTTATGCAACTAACTGTTGCTGTTTTATCATGGTGATTTTGTATTTATAATCACCTTCCTCATTAATATCAATTTTATCCAAAGCTCTATATGAATATAGTGTTCTTTGTCACTGAATGTAAAGATTACTAAATCTAATTTGTATTTTTAAGTCTGTGGGTATATAAATACCCTTCTTTATAGTTTTGCAGTAGTTATCAAACCAAGAACTTTATATCTTTAAAGATTTCTAATAAATCCCTAATATGCTTTTTTACATTGCCCATGCACATATTTTGATTTTGTTATAATTCACTGACAAAAAACTCTTGTTTGAAATTCACAAGTTTAGATCTCAGGTTGGAGAGTTAGTATGTGTAAGATTCTTAGGTGGTGGGAGCTCTTCTTCCAGCTTCAACCCTGCCCCCAGAAGGAACTTTCTTCTTTCTCTAAGTACCTGCATATCCCTTTCCTTCTCCCAAGTCTTTGTTGACCTCATTGCCATTTTCTTTTCTTTCCACTATGGCTTTAGATATCTGCCTGTGTATGCCTCCTGACAAGTGCCCAAGTACCACTTTAATGAAAAGTGAGTTCTTATTTTCTCAGGGTAGAGGGAAGGTTTTGGGAACTCTGATTTCAAAGTTGATCTAGGTCTGTGGCTTTGTCCTCCTAGGGAACACAAGTCGCCAATTCCCTTCCATTTTCTGCTGAAATTCTGATAGGAAGTGACTGACTTTAGCAAGAATAATAACTTTATGTTGTTGTTTTTTGTTTTTCCCCCAGGGTACTCAACTATTCAGGCTTCTCAAAGTTGAGTGCTAAGGAAAGCAAAATCTTAGGTTCAGAAAGTTAAGGAAAGAGAAATCCCAAAGGATATTAACTAATCACACTCTAGACGAAGGGTAGCAAGTTGGAGTCAGAATTGGTGAGACAACTCTGGCCTAAAGGAGGTAGAGGACTAATAAGGCTAATTTCTGGACTGGGCCAAATAAGAAAGGACTCCAAGGACTGAGAAACAAAAGGTAATGACTGTCATAGTAGCATTAGCCAAACACAAAGAGACTGATGGGCCTTAGAATAATTAGGGGGAAAAGGTATATATTCCAGAAGCCTAATGCCATTTTGGCATCTTGACTCCACCCTGGTTCCATAAGTCTGGGACTCCCACTTTGTTTCTATCTCTTTTCTCTATACCTGTTCTTTATAAATACATTTGTTTCTTCTCACTTGCTTGCCCAAGTCATCAAAGCTCTTGCTAAAGTTTTGTCAGACATCAATGTGATAAGATCACTGCAACAAAATGACCTGGTGGGTGAGCCTTAATCGCCACTTCTCCCTCATCAGTCAATGAACCCTTTTCTCCTGGCACACATGATTTTTAGTACTTCCTTACTAAGCTCTGCTCTTCAGACCTCCATGCTTCAGACATTATGGGCTAACTGCTAGAGTCTTTGCTCTTTTCCTAAAGAGCCAGATTTATCTCACCTCGCTTGGGGGAATCTCTTAAGCTCTATGATTTCTTCTTCTGTCTCTCATAGTGATAGGGGTGATGTGATGAAATTGGGGGACTGTGGCTCCACCTTTGTAACCCTGCATTAGGTTTGCACCATTTTCATTTTGCCCCGGGTGGGCAAACTTGGAAAAGGGAAACTGAGGTATCTTGTGAGAGGGACAGAGAAAGGAGATTTAGGAAGCACCATGACTGGAGAGAAGAGTAGAATGCTGGAGAGAGAGAAGAAAGCAGCAGAGTAGCAAGGAGGCTGGGGGGTCCCACAGCTGCCATTGCCATGTGCAGAAGCAGGGCAGGGTAGGAAGCTACACTGTGGGCTTCCATTCCCAGCCTGGGCCAGCAAGGAGCCCCAGAAAGCATGCAGATGAAGCTTGTGACCTGTGTAAGAAATTTGGTGCTTGGAAACTTGCTTCAACTTAGAAACTGAAAAGCTTGGGAATTGTCTGGAGACCTGAAGAGAACTTGGAGTGCTGTTGTCTTCATCGTGAGGCATCTGCAGTGGCTGCTACTGCTGTTTGAATGGATCTTTATGCTATGGGATACTTCAGAGTTGAAGCAAAGAGAATGCTTGAGCTGTTCTTTTTGGAGGTTGACCAAAGTCACCATATTTATTCCTCATTCTATTTTAACCTCCCACTGTTGGCTTGGAGGTAGAATAGATACCACTTTCTGGAGCTATGTGGCTGACGGAAGCATGTGCAGCTTTTTGAACTAGAGACTGAAGTGTGTGGTAAGATAATCACTGAGTCACCCTCAGTGACTCTTGCCTATTTTGTCTTTTTAGTGAATAAATTTTGTTTTTGCCTCTTTTTAAGATAGCTTGGTTTTGCTGCTACATGAGCAGGTTGGGAACAAACCTGGGTTTTAAAGGAGCAGCTGCTTCTGCTTCTAAGTTCAGTTAACTTTCCTGCTTTGCTTGTGTTTCTACCTAATTTCGATATCATCTGCAAAAATTCCTGCCCTATTGTGGACAATGATTACTGTGAACCCTGTCTTCATATGTCTTCCACTTTCAGACCACTGATGAGCCTCACAATGATTTTAACAAGAAATACAAAATCTCCACATTTTGCCCAAATGTATCTAGAATTGATCTTACTATAGGTTTCTTCTTCTTTCTCTTTTCTACCCCATCTTTCTTTGATATATCCCCTAATCTGATAATTCTATTTTTTCTGCAATCATATCACCTGTTTGAGAAGAGAGATATGTACGTACATACATGTGTGTGCATATCAATTAATATAATTTGGTATGAGAGTAATTTTGGTGATTCAGAAGCCAAAATAGATGAAAATAGGACACACAATTTCCTATCAAATGTTAGAAATAAATTGATATCTCCATTTTTCCTCTTCTTTTCTCTTTAACAGAAGAGAGATAGAAAAATTTCAACTATCAGATCCCCAGTTGTGTGGCAGGGTGAAGAGTATTACAAAGAAGATGCAAAAGTTAGAAAATGAAGGGAAAATGCTGTTATACATCTTGAATAGTTACCATTTATAAATCTTTTACTCATAAAAAATGATCCTTCTTAAAATAAACAAGAAATCTACTTGTATTTTTTCATTTTTTCATTATTTCATGTGGGTAAAAAGTAGAGGGTATTTAAGGGAGTTTTGCTATTGTCATTACACTATCTCTTTATCTGGTAAAATTAAAAAAGTTGATGATGTTGATAATTATCTTAGGAGTGTTGCTGAATTGCCAGGGAAATTTTGAGCTCACTTATAAGGCTATTTTAATTGAATAACAACATCTCTGGTTAATGTACATGATTCTATGGAAACTTAACCTTTGGGGAACTCTAATACTCCCCCTCCTCCCCATAATTACCTTTTGAAATGGGGTTCAATTAGCTGTATATAGTTGAAAGACACAGATGTTTTTGATTAGAAAGACCTATGAGACATGAATCAAGATCAAGGTAGCACTGTCAACCTTAGGCAAAAGTTAAGAGAAAGGAAATGCATGAAAAGATGAGGTAAGAAAGGAACCCTATTGTTGAGCTATCAGCTAACTAGAAACTACTCAAATTATCCTAAATACAGTGCATCTAATGAAAGGAGTTATCACGTAGTTGATGGAAGCAGTCAGTATAGCAACTTAACTTCCTGCAGGAGCTACCATCCCAATAAAAGGTAGAGGAAGTATTTAGGGCAACCAAAAGTAGGGAACATCCAAATAGGACCAGAACTACTGTGTGGACAGGCCAACCAAACTCATGACTTTGGAGCCATAAAGAGGATGTAGCTGCTGCTGAAAACATCCCCAGTGCAGAGTGAGAGAAGGAAACACACCCTGATTTCTTCCATTCAGCTGTCCTTGAGTCTCTTGCCATAGTCCCCCACTGCTGAGGCTAAAAGGGGAACCGTATAACAGGGGATCATGCTGGAGGTTGGCCCTGCTGTATGGAATAGAGCAAGAGGAGAGAATGAAATCCAAAAAGCAAGATACAGTGCAGCCAGCACAGCCCCTCAGGCGTCTGTGTGCATATCAACAAAGCACAATTTCCTGTGCACACAGCAAGCTGCTTCCCTGGGATGACAAAAGGAAAAAGATGAAGAGAGTTCTGTTACAAAGTGCAAAAGCATCCCTCCCTTTCCTGGGCTGAAGTTTATGGAAGCCATATATTTTGTCTACAAAGTCTCACAATATTTCGAGGAAAAGTGATTTTATGTTCTGGACTGTGATTTGGGTCCCCAGCATTCAGATGAGGTACTAAGCCTCATTGGCTCAACACATGACTGCATTTGGAGATGACTTTTTGTAAAAGTGATTATGGAAAATTGAGGACATTAGGATGTGCACAAATTCAGCATCACTGGGCATCTTATAAGAGAAATGAACACAGACACACACAGAGAGAAGACCAGTCAAGACAGAGGGAGAAGATGGTTATTTACACGCAAGAGGAGAGACCTCAGAAAAACTTGACACTGGTAACACCTTTATTTTAGACTTCTACTTTTGAGATGATGGGAAATTTCTTTTCAGTTCCTTAAACTGTCCACTCTGTAATACTTTGTCCTGACAGCCCTAGCAAACTAACACCGGTTCTTTATTTTTGATAACTGATTCCTTACAGAGCCCTCTCCTTTCCACAGGAACACAGAAACTCTCAGGTTGACATCTCAGTAACAGTATCATTCATCTCTTGAGATCATCCAATGCCCTGCATATTCACTTCTTGACCGAGCCTCCAGAGCAGCTGAAATTCAGATAAAACCTGCTAACCACTCCTGTGAAAGTGGCTGTGTGGGAACATGGTAGTAATGATATAGGGTGTCTCAGCTAGGTTGGCAGCTGAGGTCTCTGGTAGTAATATAGTTGAAAATTGAGTTGTGTACCATACTATCCTGGTGGACAGGGTCTGAGACAAAGACCCACAAGAAGAAATGGGAAGCACAAAAAGGGCCCATAAAAAGATAAGCCAAAGAGAGAGAAAAAGAGACATGAGAATAGCAGGTCAATAGAGGAGGCCCAAGTGGCCAGGTTACTCAAAAGCCCCCTAGAAGAGTGAGCTGGTGGTAGTGAGGAGCCATGGTGGGAGAGTGGCCAGCAGAAATAACTGGTGTGAAGTCGGATGCCAGAATGACAGGCAGGGAGTGACCAGCCAGACACCACCAAAGATGGACCTGAATAAGGATGTGTGTGCATGGTGCCACAGGAAGGTGCTGTGATTGGTACCTGGTGATAGCCAGAAATTTAGAAAGTGGATTTTGCATCATATTTGTTAGAAAAAGTTTGAGAGCCTTGGAGAAGCAGAGCAGCTCAGAACACTGGGGAGAGAAGAAGCAAAGAGAAGATGCTGGAGAAAGACTGGACTTTCCAGTGTGCTTGCCTCAGGTTTGGAGGGCAAAGGGTCACCATCTTAGACATGTATCTTTGGTAACTTTGGGACTAAAAAGGCAACTGGGGTAAAATAACTGGCCACTTATGGCATTAATGATGTTTTGATTTTCTATTTTCCTGGTTAATTTTCCTTGTTAATAAAATCCTGTTGTTAAACTGCATTTGGCTGGCAACTGCTATGCCTGTGTGATATGAATCTGAAAGAATCTGGGTGGCAGAAGCTACATTTAATGCCACTCTTTTTCCCTTTGCTTGTTGTTTGAATGGTTTTGTCCTATTTGGCCTAATTTCAGGAAGACTGTGGGAAAAAAGTCCAGAGCGTGCACTTATCCTTACTGAGGGAACTTGAGCAATGGTGGAGCCTGAGTTAGTCCTTTATCTGCTAGTCCCCTACATTCAGTGAGACTGCTAAACTTCCACTATTTCTTCTCCTCAACTGTCCTTTTTAAAACATCCTACCTCAACTCAACTCCGAAAGCTATTCCTTAAAATTTGCCTTTTCTGTCCAACTGTTTCAAACCTCTTCATTTTGGGCCTGGATACTTTGTGCTGACTGGGATGATAACAGACGGAGAAAACAGGTAACATAAAGTTCATTGCAGGAGAGGTTTTACAGCACACTGCTAAAGAGGTAGCCTTTCTTCTTGATTTAAATTTGAAATTCTTAACAGAAACCCTAAAGTGAACAAGTACCATGCTGGGAGCAAACCCTAAAAACCCTTGCTCCCTTAACTACAGTCATTAAAAGGAGCCTCCTGGGGCGTGGATTATTGATGTTTGTATGCCCCCCCCCCTCTGTCATGCTGCAATAAATACAGGTCAGTCAATGAGGAAAGCTTAAGTTTAATTGTCTGAAGTCTGTTGGGATATCAAAATCTTTAAGAGCACATAATTTCTTTGTTGACTCAGAGCCATAAGGGTAAATAGGAAAATTTATGAACTGAAAATATGAAATTATAAACAATGGAATTAGTGACCTTATTAAAATAGAATTAATTGATTTAAAGCAGTTTCTACATCAGGTTTTTTTTTCCAGTTTGGGTGGGGAAATGACATTAATATAAAGAATTGGGATGCACTAATTTTTCTAAGATTTCATTGTGATATTTCTCACAGGCAGAAAATTAAAAGATGTTTCCAGTGAATATTCAAATATCCACCACCTAGATTTTATTATTATCATTTTGTTTTACTTGCTTTATCACTCTATCTATCTATCTCTCTCTCTATCTCTCTATCTATCTTAGTCTGTTTCCTGAAGTATTTCAAAGCAACTTGTAGATGTCATCAGCACACAACCCTTTAACATATGCCATTAATAATTGTCATTAAACTCGATTTCAATATTTGTTTGTAGACTGTAATATTTATTACAGAATATTATGTAAAATTTGTACACTGTGAAATACATACAATTAGTAAGTATACATTTAATGATTTCTCAGTTGTATACACAATAATCTAATCTCTAGCAAAACAGGAATTGTTAATCTCACCACTGAAGAATTTCTGTGTATCCCTTCCCAGTAAATATTTATCTCCACTTCAATTATATATATATAGGCATCCATCATTCAGATTTGTTATCTGAGATCAGTTTGCTTGGGGAGAAGTTCATTCAAATAGAATGAAAATTATGTGTGAGAGGGATTCCTCAGCATCTTATTGTGATCAGCGCATGAACTTGTATGCACTAAGCATTTATTCTCATAGTACTGTCCCATTACTAGGAATAAACCTAACTTTCTGTATTCACTTATCCATTGATAGATACCTGTGATGTTCTCCAGTTTGAAACCATTATAAATAAAACTCCTACAGATATTCTTGGGCAAGTCCTTTAGTGAAGGACTTTGATTTCTCTTGAATAAGTAAATATGAACAGAAAACCTGAATCATATGACAGAAGTATGTTTGGCTATACAGGAAACTATTATTATTTTCTGTGCCAAAACATTTCAAGATGTTTTCCCCATGTTACAGTCTCACTAATATCATCTGAGTTTCCAACTGTCCCATTCCTCACCAACGATTTTAAATGTTAGTCAATTCTGTGGTCAAATTTTTGTATGTGAGCTTACTCATTATGGTTTTAATTTGGATTTCCCTGATGACAACTGAGATTGACAACCTTCTATGTGTTATTGACCATACATGCTTATTACTTCTTTCCAGAATGTTCATTCAAATTTTAACCCATTTTTCTCAGTGTGTAAAAAACAGGTTGTCTTATGCTCAACCATAGTACAAAAGCATTCAATATTTGATCATCAAACACATGTTACTTATATTTTACACACATTTCTTTTATTGGACTCAGAAAATTCTGTTCCAATTCAGTTAGGAAATTTGATCACTGAGTGTTGAATTTTGACCAATGGTTTTATTCATAATTATAAGATTATGCTTTTCCTCATTTTCATAATTTGATGAAATGTATTCATTGATTTTTCAGGTAGTCTTTAGTAGTTTGTAGGACAGACTTAGGTTTACAGAGGTTCCAGAAGATATTACAGAGAGCTCCCATATATTCTGCACTTGAATGTCCCTGCTACCAATACTTTACATGGACAGAGAGAATTTGTTACAATTAATAAATTAATATTGATATATTATCACTAATAAAGCTTGCACTTTTTTTAAATAAATCATTTTGTTGTTAACATATTTATGTGTATATGTGTGTGTGTGTACGTGTGCATTCTCCAGGGTTCTCTGTCTACCTTATCACCCATGAACCTTCATCCTGATCTTTGCTCCTCCCTTCCCTGATTTTCCCTCCCCTCTTCTCTTTCCTGGCTGTTTGCCCCAGTTCTGTTGGTAAGTTATTTTGACTTTTTCTTGGCCTTTTGTTTGTTATTCCTATACCCCATCTATAGATGAGACCATAATGGTTTCTGTCTTATTTCTGACTCATTATTTCTGCTAATATGATTTGCTCTGGGTCCATTCACATTATTACAAATCTATCATATTTGTCAGTTAGATTGCAGAATAATAGCCCATTATGTAAATATACCACACCTTTTTCAACCATTCATCAATTTGGGGGCATTTGGGCTGTTTCCATATCCTGGATATTGTAAATAGTGTTGAGATAAACATCTGCGTACAGATGACTTTTTAAATTAGTATTTTGGTGTCCTTTGGACAGATTCCCAGAAGTGGGATTACTGGATCGAATGATAGTTTCATTTTCAGTAGTTTTAGGGTCCTCCACACAGCTTTCCATAGTGGCTAGACCAGTTTGCATTCCCCATGAGCAGTAGAAGTGTTTCTTTCGCTCTAGACCCATGCCAGAACTTTTTGTTGCCTCCCCCCCTTTATTTTCCTTTTTGATATGAGCCATTCTTACTGAGGTAAGACGGTATTTCATTGTGGTTTTGGTTTGCATTTCCCAGATTATTAGTGAGATCAAGCATTTTTTTCATATGGCTATTGGACATTTATATTTCCTTTTTGAAGAAGAAACTTTAATATCCCTATTTTTTGATTGAGTTTTTTTTTGTTTGTTTGTTTGCTTTTGTTATAAGTTGTATGGGTTCTTTGAGAAAGTCTTGGTTTTTACCTAATGTACTATTTCTGTCTCAGGATCCCATCAAAAACATTACCTTGCACTCAGTTGTTGTATTTCTTTAGACTCCTCTTAGCAGGAACAGTTTGTAAATTTTCCTTGATTTGAGGTATTTTGAAGAGTACTCCTCAGGTATTTTATAGAAAGTCCTTGTATTTGACCTTTTCTGATTATTTCCAATGACTAAATAGACGTTATAGATTTGAGGAGTAAAACCACAAAGGCTAAATGGATTTTATTTATTTATTTATTTATTTATTTATTTATTTATTTATTTATTTATTTATTTATTTATTTATTTATTTATTTATTTCACCGGGATTCACCCCCCCACCCTCCCTGACCATTCCCCCTCTGTCCCGCCCCCCCACCCCGAGTTGTAACCATTTGGTGTCTGTCTTT
>PVHY01021144.1:0-24417 GCA_004024945.1 Uropsilus gracilis
CTGAAAACTCTGCCTGTTGGACTGAACGGCCTAAACCAGCAGGAATTTGAATGAGAAGAGTGTTAATAACAAGTGGGAGAAATCATTTCTTAAGATCTATGGGTGATATGGACTTATATCCTTTTCTACTCCACGAAGTGTAAAACATAGAAAGATTTCATCTATAAACATCAACGTATAGGGAAGTTCCATAAAGATATATAATGCACACTTTGGAGTGTGATTGAATTCAAAAGGTTTCTCACTGAAAACAATGCCTGTTGGCCAGAATGTCCTAAATCAGTAGAAAAATGAATAAAAAACGGGTTATTAACAAGTGGGAGAAATCATGAAATAACCTCTGTGGGTGATATGGACTTATATCCTTTTCTACACCATGAAGTGTAAAATATAGATTGATCATCAATAAACTTCAATGTACAGATAAGTTCCATAAAAATATATACTGCAGTCTTTGGAGTGTGATAAATTAAGAGGCTTACTCGCTGAAACCAAAGCCTGTTGGCCTAAAAGGCCTACCTCAGCAGGAATATGAAAGAAAAAAGGGTTAATAACAAGTGGGAGAAATCATGACATAAGATCTGTGGGTGATATGGATTTATATCCTTTTCTACCCCATGAGGAGTAAAACATAGAGAGATTTCATCTATGATCATAAAGGAATAGAGTAGTCACAGTATATCTGCACGCTTTGGAGTTTGATAAACTCAGAGGCTTTCTCGCTGAAAACACAGACTGTTTCTCCAAAGGCCTAAATAGCAGGAATTTGAAGGAAAAAAGGGTTTTAATAAATAGGAGAAATCATGACTTAAGATCTGTGGGTGATATGGAATTATATCCTTCTCTACCACTGAAGTGTAAAACATAGAGAGATTATATCTATGATCATCGATCGTCAAAGTCCAGAAATGTCACAGAAAGATATATAACACAAAATTAGTTGTCTGATTGAATTCAGGAAACACTGAAAACACTGCTTTATGGCCAGAATGGCCTAAATAAGAGGAATTTGAAAGAAGGAAGCGTTAATAACAAGTGGGAGAAATCATGAGTAAAGATCTGTGGGTGGTATGGAATTACATCTTTTTCTTCTCCATGAAGTGTAAAACTAAGAGAGATTTCATCTATAAACATCAACGTATACGGAAGTTCCATAGATATATACTGCACCCTTTGGAGTGTGATTGAATATTGACTTATGTCCTTTTCTACCACATATAGTGTAAAACATAGATTTCATATATGATCATCAAAGTACAGAGAAGTCCCAGAAATATATAAAATACAATCTAAAAGCCTAATTGAATTCAGGAGTTTTCTCCTGAAAACACTGCTTCATGGCCTAAAAGGCATAAATATGATGAATTAGAATGAATGAAGGGTTAATATCTAGTGGGATAAATCATGAATTAAGATCCGTGGGTGATATGGACTTATATCCTTTTCTAATTCATGAAGTGTAAAACACAGATTACATCTATGATCGTCAAAGTACAGAGAAGTCACAGACAGATATTTACTGCACCATTTGGAGTCTGACTGAATTCAGGAGGTTTCTGGCTGAAAACACTGCCTGTAAGACTGAACGCCTAAATTTCAGGAATTTGAATGAAAAAGGGATTAAGCAAGTGGGACATATCATGACTTAAGATCTGTGGGTGTTATGGACTTATATGCTTTTCAACCCCTGAAGTGTAAAACATAGAGAGAATTCATCTATGATCATTAAAGTACTGAGAAGTCACAGAAATATATATAATGCACTCTTAATATTCTGATTGAATTCAGGAGTTTTTTCCTGAGAATAATGCTTTATGTCCTGAACGGCCTAAATAAGAGGAATGTGAATGAATTGAGGGTTAATAACAATTGGGAGAAATCATGAGTTAAGATCTGTGGGTGATATGGACATACATACTTTTCTACTCCATGAAGTGTAAAACATAGAGAGATTTTATCTGTAAACATCAACATACAGGGAAGTTCCATAAAGTTATATGCTGCACCCTTTGCAGTATGTTTGAATTCACAAGGTTTCTCGCTGAAAACACTGCCTGATGGCCTGAAATGCCTAAATAGCAGCAATTTGAATGAAAAAGGGGTTAATAAAAAGTGGAAGAAGTCATGAATTAAGATCTGTAGGTGATATGGACTTATATTCATTTCTACCCTATGAAGTATAAAACATAGATTTCATCTATGGTCATCAAAGTACAAAGAAGTAAAAGAAAGATATGTACTATAACCATTGGAGTGTACAATCAAAGAGTGGGATTCAGCATTCTATTAGGATTCGAATATGGAGATCAGATAGAGAGGTTCAATGGAGGAGAGACGGGAATCGGCCATCTTGTAAAGATGTGAGTCATGTTAGCTTGGCCACGTGGCCACCGGGGCCCTGCAACTCTTGGCTGGCCCAGGCTGGCACACCATGTGTGCTGAATGCAGTTAAGGAGTTTGCAGATGAGAAATCCATGTTGGAGGTTTTTTGCTGAGATTGACTTGTATCTGAAAGAGGCCGTGCCAAAGTTAGGCCTGAGAAGAAAGTGAACTTTGCTGGTTTGGCACCATGGAGTTCCTGCTACCTGATGGTGACAAGGAGAAGACAGCGTGGAAGACAAGGAGGAGCAAGCCAAAGGAGCAGCCAAAGGTACATGTCTTCAAATGTCTGGAGATGGACTCTGGACATTGGTGAAATGATCAGGACTGAGAGACTGAGGATTTTGGGCCATCTGGGAAGACTTTGGACAATAGTGAGAAAGGTTTTGGACAATGTTGAAGTATTCTGAGTCTTACATGTTTCTTTTGTAATTATTAGGATAATTAGAAATCACTTTGTTAGAAGTAAATTAGTCTGCACTGATTGTCTTACATTGGTTTGGTATTTTGGTTGAGAAGGCTGGGGATGGTGGTAAGAACCCATGAGTGAAAAGTTTAAACTGTGTTTTAAAGTTTTTCTTTTTTAGGTCAGAAAGAGGGAAAGAAAGCAGAGAGAAGCTGATACCTGATGTTTGCATATCAATGGTAAAGGTATTCAGTGAAAATGTTAATGAAGAGTGTGTAGCTGCTTTGTGAGAAAAGCAAGCTGATAGTTGTATACAGTCATAGTAAAAGACAGAAAGTCTTCTTTCACCCTGTTTCAAAAGTACAGAGGGGTCACAGAAAGAAATATACTGCACTGTTTGGAGTCTGATTGAATTCAGGAGGTTTCTCGCTGAAAACACTGCCAGGTGATCTGAAAGGCTTAAATGAATAAAGAGTTAATAAAAAGTGAAGAAATCATCACTTAAGATCTGTGCGTGATATGGATTTATATCCTTTTCTACTCCATTAAATGTAAAACATAGAGAGATTTCAAGAATATACATCAATTTACAGGAAATTTCCATTGAAATATATACTGCAGCCTTTTGACTGTGATTGAATTCAGAGTTTCTCCCTGAAAACATTGCCTGTTGGCCTGAAAGCCCTAATCAGCAGGAATTTGAATGAAAAATGGGTTTAAAACAAGTGGGAGAAATCATAATATAAGCTCTGTGAGTTATATGGACTGATATCCTTTTCTACCCCATGAAGTATAAAACATAGAGAGATTTCATCTATGATCATCAAAGAACAGAGTAGTCACAGAAAGATATATACTGCACCCTTTGGAGTCTGATAGAATTCAGGAGGTTTCTCCCTAAAAACACTGCTTGTTTGCCTGAAAGGCCTATATAGCAGGACTTTAAATAAAAAATGGGTTTTGACAAGTTGGAGACACCATGACTTAACATCTGTGGGTGATATGGACTTATATCCATTTCTACACCATGAAGAGTAAAACATAGAGAGATTTCATCTATGATCATCAAAGTACAGAGGAGTCACAGAAAGATATATAATGCAATCTTAGGAACCTGACTGAACTCAGGTGTTTTCTCCTGAAAACACTGCTTTATGGCCTGAAAGGCCTAAATAAGAGGAATTAGAATGAAAGAAGTGTTAATAACAAGTGGGACAAATCATGAATTAAGTTCTGTGGGTGATATGCACTTATATACTTTTCTAATCCATGTAGTGTAAAACATAGATTTTTTTCAATGATCATCAAGTACAGAGAAGTCACAGAAAGATATATACTGCACCCTTTGGAGTCTGATTGAATTCAGGATGTTTCTTCCTAAAAACACTGCTTGTTTCCCTGAATGGCCTATATAGCATGACTTTGAATAAAAAAATGGGTTTTAACAATTGGAGACACCATGACTTAACATCTGTGGGTGATATGGACTTATATCCTTTTCTACCCCATGAATAGTAAGACATAGAGAGATTTCATCTATGATCATAAATGTACAGAGGAGTCACAGAAAGATATATAATGCATTGTTGGGGGTGTGATTGAATTCAGGAGTTTTCACCCTGAAAACACTGCTTTATGGCCAGAAAGGCCTACAAAAGAGGAATTTGAATGAAAGAAGGGTTAATAGCAAGTGGGAAATATCATGAGTTACGATCTGTGAGTGCTATGAACTATATCCATTTCTACTCCATGAAGTGTAAAACAGAGAGATTTTTCTAAGATGATAAAAGTACAGAGAGGTCACAGAAAGACGTACAGTGCAACCTTTGGAGTCTGATTGAATTCAGGAGTTTCTTGCTGAAAACAATGCCTGTTGTACTGAAAGGCCTAAACCAGCCTGAATTTGAATGAAAAAAGTGTTTTAACAAGTGAGACAAATCATGAATTAAGATCTGTGAGTGATATGGACTTATATTTTTTCTACCCCATGTGTGTAAAACATAGAGAGATTTCGACTATGATCATAAAAGTACAGAGAAGTCACAGAAAGATATATAATGCATCTTAGGTGTCTGAATGAATTCAGGAGTTTTCTCCCTGAAATCACTGCATTATTGCTGGAAAGGCCTAAATAAGAGGAATTTGAATGGATGAAGGGTCAATAGCAAGTGGGAGAAATCATGAGTTACGATCTGTGGGTTATATGGACTATATCCACTTCTAATCGATGAATTGTAAAACATAGATTTCATCTATGATTGTCAAAGTACATAGAAGTCAAGAAAGATATATACTGCACCATTTGGAGTCTGTTAAATTCAGGAGGTTTCTCACTGAAAACACTGCCGGTCGGACTGAAAGGCCTAAATAATCAGGTTTTGAGAGAAAAATGTTTAAAAATAGTGGGAGAAAAAATGGATTATACTCTGTGGGTGATAAGGATATATATCTTTTTCTATCCCATGAAGTACAAATCATCAAGAGATTTCATCTATCTATGATCATCGAAGTACAGAGTAGTCAAAGAAAGATATATACTGCACCCTTTGGAGTCTGATTGAATACATGAGGTTTTTCCCTTAAAACACTGCTTGTTGGCCTGAAAGGCCTAAATAGCAGGAATTTGAATAAAAAAAGAGATTTAACAAGTGGGACAAATCATGATTTAAGATATGTGAGTGATATGGACTTATATCATTTTCTACCCCATATAGTTGAAAACAGACAGATTTCATCTATGATCCTGAAAGTACAGTGAACTCTCAGAAAGATATATAATGCAATCTTAGGAGTCTGATTTAATTCAGGAGATTGCTACCGGAAAACACCTATTTATGGCCTGAAAGGCCTAATAAAGTGGAATTTGATAGAAGAAAGGTTAATAGCAAATGGGAGAAATCATGACTTATTATCTGTGGGTGATATGGACTTATATACTTTTCGAACCCTATGAAGTGTAAAACATAAATTTTTTCCTATGATCATCAAAGTACAGAGGAGTCACAGAAAGATATATATGGCACCCTTTGCAGTCTGCTGGCCTGAAAGGTCTAAATTGCAGGAATTTAAATGAAAACAGGGTTTTTAAAAGTGGGAGAAATATGACTTAAGATCTGTGTGTATTATGGACTTATATTCTTTTCTACTCCATGAAGTGTAAAACATACATTTCATCTATGAGCATCAAAGTACAAAGAAGTCTGAAAGATATATACTGCACCCTTTGGAATCTGATTGAATTCAGTTTTCTCGCTGAAAAACTGCCTTATGTCCTGAATGGACTAAATAAGAGGAATTTGAAAGAAAGAAGGGTTAATAAAAAGTGGGAGAAATCATGACTTAAGGTCTGTGGGTGATATGGACTTATACCTCTTTCTACCCCATGAAGTGTAAAACATAGACAGATTTCGCCTATGATCATCAAAGTACATAGAAGTCTCAGAAACATATAAAATGCAATCTTAGGAGTCTGATTGAATTCAGGAGTTTTCTCATGAGAACACTGATTTATGACCTGAAAGGTCTAAATAACAGAAATTTGAATGAAAGCAGGGTTTATAACAAGTGAGAGAAATCATGAGTTAAGAACTGTGGGTGATATGGACATACATACTTTTATACTCCATGAAGTGTAAAACATAGAGATTTCATCTATAAACATCAACGTACAGGGATGTTCCATAAAGATATATACTGCACCCTTTGGAGTGTGATTGAATTCACAAGGTTTCTTGCTTAAAACACTGCCTGATGGCCTGAAAGGCCTAAATCAGTCGCAATTTGAATGAAAAAAGGGTTAAGTGTGGAAAAAATCATGATTTAAGGTCTGTGGGTGATATGGAATTATATCCATTTCGACCTCATGAATTATAAAAATAGATTTCATCTATGATCATCAAAGTACAGAGAAGTCAAAGAAAGATATACACTGAACCCTTGGAATCTGATTGAATTCTGTAGGTTTTCTCGTTGAATACACTGCCTGCTGTCCTGAAAGGCCTAAATTAGTAGGGATTTGAATTAAAAAAGGGTTAATAACAAGTGGGGGGAAAATGACTAAAGATTTGTGGGTGATATGAAGTTATATCCATTTCTAATCCATGAAGTGTAAAACATAGATTTCATCTATGATCATCAAAGTATAGAAAAACACAAAAGGATATATAATTCACCATTAGGAGTCTGATTGAATTCAGGAATTTTCTCCCTGAAACACTTACTTATGGCCTGAAAGGCCTAAAAAAGAAAAATTTGAAGGAAAGAAGGCTTAATAACAAGTGGGAGAAATTATGAACTAATACCTGTGGTGATACAGACTTATATCCTTTTCTATCCACGATATGTAAAACCTAGAGAGATGTCATCGATAAACATAAACGTACATGGAAGCTCCATACAGAAATATACTGCACCCTTTGGATTGTGATTGAATTCACAAGGTTTCTCGCTGAATATACTGTCTGTGTACTGAAAGGCCTGTATCAGCACGAATTTGAATGAAAAAAGGGTTAATAACAAGTGGGAGAAATCATGACTTAAGATCTGTGGGTGATATGGACTTCTATTCATTTCTAATCCATGAAGTGTAAAACACAGAGAGATTTCATCTATAAACATCAACGTACATTGATGTGGCATAATCATATATATTGCACCCTTTGGAGTGTGACTGAATTAACAAGGTTTCTGGCTGAAAACACTGCCTGATGGCCTGAAAGTCCTAAATCACTGGAAAATGAATGAAAAAAGGTTTTATAACAAGTGGGAGAAATCATGACTTAAGATCTGTGGGTGATATGGACATATATCTTTTTCTACCCCATGAAGTGTGAAACATAGTGAGATTTCATCTATGATCACCAAAGTAAGGAGAAGTCACTGAAAGATATAGAATGCAATCTTAGAAGTCTGATTGAATTCAGGAGTTTTATCCCTGAAATCACTGCTTTATGGCCTGAAAGGCCTAACAAAGAGGTATTAGAATATAAGAAGGGTTAAAAACAAATGGGAGAAATCATAAGTTAAGATCTGTTGGTGATATGGATATATCCTTCTCTATTCCATAAAGTGTAAAACATACATTTCATCTATGATCATAAAGTATAGAGAAGTCAAAGAAAGATATATACTGCACACTTTGGAGTCTGATTGAATTCAGTTTTCTCGCTGAAAAACTGCCTTATGGCCTGAATGCCTAAATAAGAGGAATTTGAATGAAAGAAGGGTTAATAACCATTGGGAGAAATCATGATTTAAGATCTGTGGGTGATATGGAATTTTAGCCTTTTCTACCCCATGAAGAGTAAAACATAGAGAGATTTCGTTTATGATCATCAAAGTAGAGAGAAGTCACTGAAGGATATATAATGCAATCTTAGGTGTCTGATTGAATTCAGGGGTTTTGTGTCTGAAATCACTGCTTTATTGCCAGAAAGGCCTAAATAAGAGGACTTCGAATGAAAAAAGTGTTAATATCAAGTGGGAGAAATCATGAGTTAACGGTCTGTGGGTGATATGGACTATGTCCATTTCTACTCCATGAAGTGTAAAACATAGAGAGATTTCACGTATAAACTTCAATGTACAGGGAAGTTCAAAAAGATATATATTGCAACCTTTAGAGTCTGATTGAATTCAGGAGGTTTTCGGTGAATACACAGCCTGTTCGCCTGAAAGTCCTAAGTCAGCAGGAAGTTGAATGTAAAAAGAATTAATAACAAGAGGGAGAATTCATGATGTAAGATCTATAGGTGATCTGGACTTATATCCTCTATCTACTCCTTTAAGTGTAACACATAGAGAGATTTCATCTATGATCATAAAAGTACAGAGACGTCACAAAAAGATTTATATTATAATGCATTCTTAGGTGTCTGATTGAATTCAGGAGTTTTCTCCCTGAAAACACTGCTTTATTGCCAGAAAGGCCTACATAAGAGGAATTTGAATGAAAGTAGGGTTAACAGCAAGTGGGAGAAATCAAGAGTTACAATCTGTGGGTGATATGGACTTTTAGATCCTTTTCTATCACAAGAGGTGTAAAACATAGAGAGATCAATTATGATCATCAAAGAACAGAATAGTCACAGAAAGGTATGTACTGCACACTTTGCAATCTGATACAATTCAGGTGGTTTCTGGCTGCAAACTATGCCTGTTGCACTAAAAGGCCTACATAGCAGGAATTTGAATGAAAAAAGGGATTTAACAAGTGGAACAAATCATGACTTAAGATCTGTGAGATATATGGACCTGTATCTTTTTCTACACCATATAGTGTAAAACAGAGAGATTTCATCAATGAACATCAAAGTACAGAGATGTTAAACAAAGATATACTGCACCCTTTGGAGTCTGATTGAATTCAGGTGGTTTCTCCATGAAAACACTGCTTGTTGGCCTGAAAGGCCTACATAGCAGGAATTTGAATGAAAAAGGGGTTTTAACAAGTGGGAGAAATCATGACTTAAGATCTGTGGGTGATATAGACTCATGTCCTTTTCTACCCCATATAGTGTAAAACATAGATTTCATCTATGATCATCAAAGTACAGAGAAGTAACAGAAAGATATGTAATGCAATCTTAGGAGCCTGATTGAATTCAGGAGTTTTCTCCTGAAAACACTGCTTTATGGTCTGAAAGGCCTATATAAGAAGAATTAGAATGAAAGAAGGGTTAATAACACGTGGGACAAATAATGAATTAAGATCTTTGGCTTATATGGACTTATATCTTTTACTAATCCATGAAGTGTAAAACAGAGATTTCATCTATGATCGTCGAGTACACAGAATTCACAAAATGATATATACTGCACCCTTTGGAGTCTGATTGAATTCAGTTTTCTTGCTGAAAAACTGACTTATGGCCGGAAAGGCCCAAATAAGAGGAAGTAGAATGAAATATGGGTTTTAACAAGTGGGTGAAATAATGACTTAAGATCAGTGGGTGATATGGACTTATATCCATTTCTACCCCATGAAGAGTAAAACATAGATTTCATATATGACCATAAAAGTACAGAGAAGTCACAGAAAGATATTTACTGCACCCTTTGGAATCTAATTGAATTCAGGAGTGTTCTCGCCAAAAATACTTCCTTTGGCCTGAAAGGCCTAAAGAGCAGGAATTTGAATGAAAAAAGGGTTTTAACAAGTGGGAGAAATCATGCCTTAAGATATGTGGATGATATGTACTTATATCCTTTTTTCTACTCCAGGAAGTGTAAAACATACATTTCATCTATGATCATCAACGTACAGAGAAGTCACAGAAAGATATATACTGCACCCTTTGGGGTTGGATTGAATTCAGTTATCTCGCTGAAAAACTGCCTTATGGCTTGAAAGGCCTAAATAAGAGGAATTTGAATGAAAAAAGGGTTAATAACAAGTGGGACAAATCTTGATTTAAGATCTGTGGATGATATGAACTTATATCGTTTTCTAATCCATGAAGTATAAAACATAGATTTCATCTATGATCTTCAAAGTACAGAGAAGTCACAGAAAGATTTAAACTGCACCCTTTGGAGTCTGATTGAATTCAGGAGGTTTCTCCCTGAAAACACTGTCTTGGCCTGGTAGGCCTAATATCCGTAATTTGAATGAAAGAAGGGTTTTAGAAAGTGGGAAAAATCATGACTTAAGATCTGTGGGTGATTTGGACTTATAGCCTTTTCTACCCCATGAAGTGTAAAACTTAAAGAGATTTCGTCTATGATCATCAAAGTAGAGAGAAGTCACTGAAAGATATATAATGCAATCTTAGGTGTCTGATCGAATTCAGGAATTTTCTGGCTGAAAACACTGCCTTCGGCCAGAGATGTCTAAATAAGAGGAATTTGAATGAAAGAAGGGTTAATAGCAAGTGGGAGAAATCATGAGTTACGTTGTGTGGGTGATATGGACTATAGCATTTTCTACACCATGAAGTGTAAAACATATAGAGATTTGTCTAAGATCATCAAAGTACAGAGAAGTAACAGAAAGAGAAGTCACAAAAAGATACATACTGCACCCTTTGGAGTCTGAATGAATTCAGTTTTCTCACTGAAAATCTGCCTTATGGCCAGAAAGGCCTTAATAAGAGGAATTTAAATTCAATATGGGTTTTAACAGGTGGGAGAAATCATGACTTATGATCAGTGGGTGATATGGACTTAGGTCCATTACTACTCCATGAAGTGTAAAACATACATTTCATCTTTCATCATCAAAGTACAGAGAAGTCACAGAAAGGTATATAATGCAATCTAAGGTGTCTATTGAATTCAGGAGTTTTCCAACTGAAAACACTGCTTTATGGCCAGAAAGGCCTAAGTAAGAGGAATTTGAATGAAAGAAGGGTTAATAGCAAGTGGGAGAAATCATGAGTTACAATCTGTGGGTGATATGAACTTATTTCCTTGTCTACCCCATGATGTGTAAAACATAGACTGATTTCAGCAATAAACATCAACGTACAGGGAAGTTCCATAAAAATATATACTTCACTCTTTGGAGTGTAAATGAATTAAAGGTTTCTCAATAAAAACACATCCTGTTGGCCTGAAGGCCTAAATCAGCAAGAATTTGAATGACAAATGGGTTAATAACAAGTGGGAGAAATCATGACTTAATATCTGTGGGTGATATGGACTTATATCATTTCTACCCCATGAAGTGTAAAACATATTACATCTATGATCGTCAAAGTACAGAGAAGTCACAGAAAGATATATACTGCCCCTTAGGTGTCTGAATACAGGAGGGTTCTCGCTGAAAACAATACCTGTTGGACTGAAAAGCCTAAATTCAGGAATTGAATGAAAAAAGGGTTAATAACAAGTGGGAGAAATCATGACTTAAGATCTGTGGGTTATATGGACTTATATTCTTTTCTACTCCCTGAAGTGTAAAACATAGATTTCATCTATGATCATCAAATACAGGAAGTAACAGAAAGTTATATAGTTTACCCTTTGGAGTCTGTTTGAATTCAGGAGGTGTCTCCCTGAAAACAATGCCTGTTGGACTAAAAGGCCTAAATAGTAGGAATTTGAATGAAAAAAGGGTTAATAAAAAGTGAGAGAAATCATGAATTAAGCTCTGTGGGTGATATGGATTTATGTCATTTTCTACCCATGAGGTATAAAACATAGAGAGATCATCTATGATCATCAAAAACAGCAGTCATAGAAGTGTATATATATATTGCACCCTTTGGTGTCTGATTGAATTCAGGAGGTTTCACACTGAAAACACTGCCTGTTGGCCTAATAGGCCTAGTAGGAATTTGAATGAAAAATGGGTTTTAACATGTGTGAGAAATCATGACTTAAGATCTGTGGGTGATATGGAAATATATCCTTTTCTACCCCTGAAATGTAAAACATAGAGAGATTTCATCTATGATCACAAAATACAGAGAATTCACAGAAAGATATATAATGAATTGTTAGGGGTGTGATTGAATTCAGGTGTTTTCTTTTGAAAACCCAGCTTTATGGCCTGAAAGGCCTAAATAAGAGGAATTTGAATAAAAGAATGGTTAATAACAAGTGGGGGAAATCATGAGTTATGAACTGTTGGTCATATGGACTTATAAACTTTTCCACCCCATGAATTGTAAACAGAGAGATTTCATCTATGATTATCAAAGTACAGAGAAGTCAAAGAAAGATATACACTGAACCCTTGGAATCTGATTGAATTCAGGAGGTTTCTCGCTGAAAACACTTCCTGATGGCCTGACAGGCCTAAACCAGTAGGAATTTGAATGAAAAAAGGGTTAATAACAAGTGGGAGAAAAAACAACTTAAGATCTGTGGGTGATATGAAGTTATATCCGTTTCTACTTCATGAAGTGTAAAACATAGATTTCATGTATGATCATCAAAGTATAGAAAAGTCACAAAATGACGTATGATTCACCATTAGGAGTCTGATTGAATTCAGGAGTTTTCTCCCTGAAACATTACTTATGATTTGAAAGGCCTAAATAAGAAAAATTTGAAGGAGAGAAGGGTTAATAACAAATGGGACAAATTATGAGTTAATACCTGTGGTGATATGGACTTGTATAATTTTCTGTCCATGATGTGTACAACCTAGAGAGATATCATCTATAAATATCAACATACAGGGAAGTTCCATAAAGAAATATTCTGCACCCTTTGGAGTGTGATTGAATTCACAAGGTTTCTCGCTAAATACACTGCCTGTTGTACTGAAAGGTCTATATCAGCACGAATTTGAATGAATAAAGGGTTAATAACAAGTTTGAGAAATCATGACTTAAGATCTGTGGGTGACAAGGACTTATGTCCTTATCTACCACATGAATTGTAAAAAATAGAGATATCTCATCTATGATCATCAAAGTACAGAGAAGTCACAGACAGATATATACTGCATCCGTTGGAATCTGATTGAATTCAGGAGGTTTCTTGCTGAAAACACTGCCTGTTGGCCTGAAAGGCTTAAATCAGCTGGAATTTATATGAAAAAATGGTTTTACCAAGTTGGCCAAATCATGACTTAAGTTCTGAGGGTTATATGGACTTATATCCTTTTCTGCCCTATGAAGTGTAAAACAGAGTTTTTATCTATGATCATAAACGTACAGAGAAGTCACAGAAAGACATACACTGCAACCTTTGGAGTCTGATTGAATTCAGGATTTCTCGCTGAAAACAATGCCTGTTGGACTGAAAGGCCTAAACCAGCCTGAATTTGAATGAAAAAAGTGTTTTAACTTGTGGGAGAAATCATGAATTAAGATCTGTGGGTGATATGGACTTATATATTTTTCTACCCCATGAAGTGTAAAACATAGAGAGATTTCATCTATTATCATCAAAGTACAGAGAGTCACAGAACGATTTACAATGCAATCTTAGGAGTCTGATTGAATTCAGGGGTTTTCTCATGACAACACTGCTTTATGGCCTGAAAGGTCTAATAAGAGGAATTTGAATGAAAGCAGGTTTATAACAAGTGGGAGAAATCATGAGTTAAGATTGTGGGTGATATGGATATACACACTTTTCTACTCCTTGAAGAGTAAAACATAGATATTTCATCTATAAACACCAACGTACAGGCAAGTTCCATAAAGATATATACTGCATTCCTTGGAGTGTGATTGAATTCCCAAGGTTTCTCGCTGAGAACACTGCAATATGGCCTGAAAGACCTAAATCAGCAGGAATTTGAATGAAATAAGGGTAAATAACAAGTGGGAGCGATCATGACTTAAGATTTGTGGGTGATATGGACTTATATCCTTTTCTACCCCATGAAGTGTAAAACATAGAGAGAATTCATCTATGATCATCACAGTACAGAGAAGTCATAAAAAGATAAGTAATGCAATATTACGTGTCTGATTGAATTCAGGAGGTTTTCTGCTGAAAAAAATGCCTGTTGGCCTGAAAGGCCTAATTTAGTAGAAATTGAATAAAAAAGTGTTAATAACAAGTGGGAGAAATAATGACTTAAGATCTGTGGGTGATATGGATTTATATCCTTTTCTACTCCATGAAGTGTAAAACATAGATAGATTTCATCTATAAACATCAACATACACGGAATTTCCATAAAGATATATACTGCACTCTTTGGATTGTGATTGTATTCCAAGGTTTCTCACTGAAAACACTGCCGGTTGGCTTGAAAGGACTAAATCAGCAGGAAATTGAATTAAAAAAGGGTTAATAACAAGTGGGAGATTTCATGACTTAATATCTGAGGGTGATATGGACTTATATACTTTTCTACCCATGAAGTGTAAAACATAGATTTCATCTGTGATCATCAAATACAGAGAAGTCAAAGAAAGATATATAATGGAAAGGGGACTCTGAGCCTGCTGAGAGGAGCAGCTAGTACACCAGCACCTGGGGGAGGAGACCACACAGGACACATAGGCTACCCTACCTAGAGCAGCCTGTGGCGTCTCCCAGTTGTCACGGAAACAGCCTGGGAGGCAGGCAGACCGGCCATTTGCATCTCTATGGACCCTGGCTATTCAGCCTAACTTTAGCTCGGACTGAGTTGCTAAAGGGGGTGGGGAAGGAACACACCTGGAGCGTAACAGCGCCGACCCCAAAGTCCGAAGAGCAGACTGAGGCTCTCGCGGACAAAAGAGTCACCTGCAAAGGGGACACCGACCCTGCTGAGAGGAGCAGCTAGCACACCAGCACCTGGTGGAGGAGACCATGCAAGACAGGTAGGCTACCCTACTTAGAGCAGCCTGTGGCATCTCCTGGTTGTCACGGAAACAGCCTGGGAGGCAGGGAGACCGGCCATTTGTATCTCCAAAGGGTGCATTATATATCTATATGGAACTTCACTGTACATTAATGTTTATAGATGAAAATCTCTATGTTTTACACTCAATGGAGAAGAAAAAGGATATAAAACCATATCACCCATAGATCTTAAGTCATGATTTCATCCACTTGTTATTAACACTTTTTCATTCAATTTCTAATAAATTAGGCCTTTCAGGCCAACAAGCTGTGTATAAATGAGAAACCACCTGAATTCAATTAGAATACAAAGGGTGCATTATATATCTTTCTGTAATTTCTCTGTAACTTGATGATTATCAATGAAATCTATGTTTTACACTTTATGGGGTAGAAAAGGCTCTAAGTCCATATCAGGATATAAAGTGTTCTCATGAGAAAACTCCTGAATTCAATCAGAATCCTAAGATTGCATTGTATATCGTTCTGTGAATTCTTGTACTTTGATGATCATAGATGAAATCTCTCTATGTTTTACACTTCATTGGGTAGAAATGGACATAAATCCATTACACCCATAGATCTTAAGTTATGATTTCTCCCACTTGTTAAAACATTTTTTTCATTCAAATTCCTGCTGGGTTATGCCTTTCAGTCCAACAGTCATTGTTTTCAGGGAGAAACCTCCTGAATTCAGTCAGAATCCAAGGGTGCAGTATATATCTTTCTGTGACTTCTCTGTATTTTGGACATCATAGATGAAGTCTATATTTTACACTTCATGGGGTAGAAAACGATATAATGCATATGACCCACAGATCTTAAGTTATGATTTCTCCCACTTGTTATTAACAATTTTTTCATTCAAATTTCTGCTGACTTAGGCCTTTCTGGCCAGCAGTCTGTGTTTTCAGCGAGAAACCTTCTGAATTCAATCACACTCCAAGAGTAGAGTATATATTTTTATGTAACTTCCCCGTACATTGATGTTTATTGAAGAAATCACTCTATGTTTTACATTTCTCGGGGTAAAAGGATAAAAGGATAAAAGCCCATTGTGTAAAAGGATAAAAGTTCAGAATAACAGTCATGATTTCTCCCACTTGTTATTAACGCTTTTTTCATTAAATTCCTGCTGATTAAACCTTTCAGGCCAACAGGCTGTGTCTTCAGCGAGTAACCTTCTGAATTCATTCACACTCCAAAGGGTGCAGTATATATTTTTATGGAACTTCCCTGTTCGTTGATGTTTTTAGATGAAATCTCTCTTTGTTTTGCAGTTCATGGAGTCAAAAGGATATAAGTACATATCACCCACAGATCTTTACTAATGATTTCTCCCACGTTTTATTAATCCTTCATTCATTCAAATACCTCTAATTCAGATGTTTCAGGCCACAAAGCAGCCTTTCAGTGACTTCTCTGTACTTTGAAGATCATAGATGAAATCTATGTTTCACACTTCATGGGGTAGAAAAGGATATAAGTCCATATAACCCATAGTTAACTCATGATTTCTCCCATATGTTATTAAAACTTCTTATATTCAAATTCCTCTTATTTAGGCCTTTCTGGACATAAAGCAGTGTTTTCTGGAAGAAAATTCCTGAATTCAATCAGACTTCTAAGATTGCATTATATAGCTTTCAGTGACTTCTCTGTACTTTGATGATCATAGATGAAATCTCTCTATATTTTATACTTCATGGGGTATAAAAGGATATAAGTCCATATGTCCCACAGATCTTAAGTCATGATATATCCCACTCGTTATTAACCCATTTTTCATTCATATTCCTGCTATTTAGACCATTCAGACCAACAGGCAGTGTTTCAGTGAGAAACCTCCTGAATTCAATCAAT
Organism: Uropsilus gracilis; assembly: GCA_004024945.1. Classification (NCBI taxonomy): domain Eukaryota; kingdom Metazoa; phylum Chordata; class Mammalia; order Eulipotyphla; family Talpidae; genus Uropsilus; species Uropsilus gracilis. The sequence continues at coordinate 16,886 of PVHY01021144.1, forward strand.
CTCCAAAAAGTGCAGTACATATATTTCTGTGACTTCTCTGTACTTTGATGATCATAGATGAAATGTATGTTTTACACTTCATGGGGTAGCAAAGGACATAAGTCCTTATCACTGTAGATCTTAACTCATTTTTCTCCCATTTGTTATTAACCTCTTATATTCAAATTCCTCTTTATAAGACCATTCAGTACATAAAGAGATGATTTCAGGAGCAAATTCCTGAATTCAATCAGACACCTAAGATTGCATTATATATCTTTCTGTGACTTTTCTGTACTTTGATGAGCATAGATGAAATCTCTGTATGTTTTACACTTCATGGATAGAAAAAGATATAATTCCATATCACCCACATAGCAGAAGTCATGATTTCTCCCATTTTAACACTTTTTTTCATTCAAATTCCTGCTATTTAGGCCTTTCAGGCCAACAGGGAGTGTTTTCAGTGAGAAACCCCCTGAATTTAATCAGACTCCAAAGGGTGCAGTATCTAACTTTCTGTGACTTCTCTGTACTTTGAAGATCATATATGAAATCTATGTTTTATACTTAAAGGGGTCGTAAAGGATATAAGTCCATATAACCCACAGATCTTAAGTCATGATTTGTCCCACTTGTTACTAACCCTTTTTCATTCAAATTAATGCTGGTTTAGGTCTTTCAGTACAACAGTCATTATTTTCAGCGAGAAACCTTCTGAATTTAGTCACACTCCAGGGTGCATTGTATATTTTTATGGAACTTCCCTGTACGTTGATGTTTATTGATGAAATATCTCTACCTATTACACTTTATGGAGTAGAAAATAATATAAGTCCATATCACCACAGATATTAACTCATGATTTCTCCTAACTTGTTATTAACACTTCTTATATTCAAATTCCTCTTATTTAGGCCTTTCAGTCCATAAAGCAGTGTTCTCGGGCGAAAACTCCTAAGTTCATTCAGACTTCTAAGATTGCATTATTTATCTTTCTGTTATTTCTCTGTATTTTGATGATCATAGATGAAATCTCTCTATGTTTTACACGTCAGCAGTAGAAGTGGATATAATTCCATATAACCCACATATCTTAAGTCATGATTTCTCACACTTGTTGTTAAACCTTCTTTCATTCAAATTCCTCTTATTTAAGCCTTTCAGGCCATAAGGCAGTTTTTTAGCAAGAAAACTCCTGAATTCAATCAGACTACTAAGAGCGCATTATGTATCTTTCTGAGACTTCTCTGTACTTTGATGATCATAGATGAAATCTCTCTATGTTTTACACTTAATGGAGTAGAAATAGAATATAAGTCTATATCACCTATAGATCTTAAGTCATGATTTCTCCCACTTGTTATTAACCCTTTTTTCATTCAAATTCCTGCTGACTTAGGCCTTTCATGCAAACAGGCTATGTATTCACCGAGAAACCTCCTGAATTCAATCAGACTCCAAAGGTTGCAATATATATCTTTATGGAACTTCCCTGTACATTGAAGTTTATAGGTGAATTCTCCTATGTTTTACACTTAATGGAGTAGAAATGGATATATTCCATATCACCACATCTTAAGTCATGATTTTTGCCACTTGTTATTAACATATTTTTCATTCAAGTTTTTGCTGATTTAGGCCTTTCAAGCCATCAGGCCATGTTTTCAGCGAGAAACCTTGTGAATTCAGTCACACACCAAAGGGTGCAATATATATAATTATGGAACTTCTCTGTACATTCATGTTTGTAGATGAAATCTCTATGTTTTACACTTAATGGATAAGAAATGAATAAAAGTCTATATCACTCACAGATCTTAAGTCATGATTTCTCCCACTTGTTATTAACCCTTTTACATTCAAATTTCTGCAGATTTAGGCCTTTCATGCCAAAGGACAGAATTTTCAGGGAGAAACCTCCTTAATTCAATCAGACTCAAAAGTGTGCAATATATATCATTCTGTGAATTCTCTGGACTTTGTTGTTCATAGATGAAACAACGGAAAGATATATACTACACCCTTTGGAGTCTGATTAAATTTGGAGATTCTTGCTGAAAACACCGCCTGTTTGCATGAAGGCCTAAATCAGCAGGAATTTTAATGCAATAGGGTTAATAACAAGTGGGAGAACTCATGACTTTTGAACTGTGGGTCATATGGACTTACATACTTTGCAACACCATGAAGTGTAAAACATAGTGAGATTTCATCCATTATCATTCAAATACAGAGAAGTAACATAAAGATCTACAATGAGAGAGATCTCATCCATACACATCTACGTACAAGGAAGTTCCATAAAGACATTACGGCACCGATTGAATAGGATTGAATTCAAAAGGTTTCTCACTGAAAACATTGCCTGTTGGCCTGAAAGGCCTAAATCATCAGGAATTTAAATGAAAAAAGTGTTAGTAACAAGTGGGAGAAATCATGACTTAAGACCTGTGGGTGATATGGACTTACATCATTTTCTAACCCAGAAAGGGTAAAATATAGATTTCATCTATGATCATCAAAGTACTGAGATGTCACAGAAAGACATATACTTCAACCTTTGGAGTCTGATTAAATTCAGGAGATTCTCACTGAAAACACTGCCTACTGGCATGATAAGCCTAAATCAGCAGGAATTTTAATGCAAAAGTGTGAATAACAAGTAGGACAAATCATGACTTAAGATCTGTGGGTGATATGGACTTATAACCTTGGCTACCCCATGAATTGTAAAACATAGAGAGTTTTCATCTATGACCATCAAAGTACAAAAGTCACAGAACACATATATTGCACCCTTTGGATTCAGGTTGATTCAGATGTTTAGTGCTGAAAACACTGTTGTTGGCCTGAAGGCCTAAATAAGCTGAAATTTGAATGAATAAAGGATTAATAACAAGTGGAGAAATCATGACTTACAATATGTGGGTGATAGGGACTTACATCCTTTTCTACTCCCTGAAGTGTAAAACATATAGAGATTTTATCTATACACATCAACGTAAGGGAGTTCCATAAAGACATATACTGCACAATTTGAGTGTGATTGAAATCAGAAGGTTTCTTGCAGAAAATATTGCCTGTTGGCCTGAAAGGCCTATAACCCAGGAATTTGAATGAAAAAGGGGTTAATAACAAGTTCGAGAAATTGACTTAAGATCTGTGGGTGATATGTATTTATAAACTTTTCTACTCCATGATGTGTAAAATCATAGAGAGATTTCATCTATGATCATCAAAGTACAGAGAAGTCACAGAAAGGGAAATATGCACCGTTCGGAGTCTGATTGAATTCAGTAGGTTTCTTCCTGAAAACAAGCCTGTTGTCTGAAAGGCCTAAATCACCAGAAATTTGAATAAAAAAAGGGTCAATAACAAGTGGGAGAAAGCATGACTTAAGATCTGTAGGTGGTATGGACTTATATCCTTTTCTAACCCATTAAGTGTGAAACAAAGAGAGTTTTCATCTATGATCATCAAAGTAGAGAGCAGTCACAGAAAGATATATACTGCACACTGTATGTCTATTGATTTATAGGAGGTTTCTCCCAGAAAACAATTCCAGTTGCCTGAAAGGCCTAAATCAGCAGAAATTTGAATGAAAAAAGGTTTAAAAACATGGGATAAAACCTGACTTAAGATCTGTGGGTGATATGGACTAATATCCTTTTCTACTCCATGGAGTGTAAAACAGAGAGTTTTCAACTGTGATCATTAAAGTACAGAGAAGTGATAGAAAGAATATACTACAGCCTTTGGAGTCTGACTGAATGGGACTTTTCTCACTCTAAACACTGCCTGTTGGCCTGAAAGGTCTATATCAGCAGGAACTTGAAAGACAAAAGGGTTAATAACAAGTGGGCGAAATCATGACTTAAGATCTGTAGGTGATATGGACTTATATCCTTTTCTAACCCATGAAGTGTGAAACATAGAGAATTTTCATCTATGATCATCAAAGTACTGAGAAGTCACAGAAAGATATATACTGCACCCTGTATGTCTAATTGATTTCAGGAGGTTACTCCCAGAAAACACTTCCAGTGGCCTGAAAGGCCTAAATTAGCAGGAATTTGAATGAAAAAAGGGTTAAAAACAAATGGCATAAATCATGACTTAAGATCTGTGGGTGATATGGACTTACACTTTTCTACACCATGAAGTATAAAATATAGAGATTTTCATCTATGATCATCAAAGTACAGAGAAGTCACAGAACGATATATAATGCACCCTTTGGAGGCTGATTGAATTCGGGATGTTTCTCCTTGAAAACACTGGCTGTTGGACTGAAAGGCCTAAATCAACAGCAATTTGCATGAAAAAAGTGTTAATTACACATGGAAGAAATCATGACTGTGGGTGATATGGACTTATATTCTTTTCTACTCAATGAAGTGTAAAACATACAGAGATTCACCTATAAACTTTAACATACAGGGAATTTAATAAAATTTTATACTGCCCCCTTTGGAATGTATTTAATTCAGAAGGTTTCTTGCTCAAAACACAGCCTGTTGGCCTAAAAGGCCTAAATCAGCATGAATTTAAATGAAAAAAAGTTAACTACAAGTGAGAGAAATCAGGAATTAATCTCTGTGGGTGTTATGGATTTATATCCTTTTCTACTTCAGGAAGGATGGAATACAGATTGTTTTCATCTACGATCATCAAATTGGAGAGTCACAGAAATATATATCTTGCACCCTTTGGAGTCTGATTGAATTAAGGAGTTTTCTCACTGAAAAGACTGCCAGTAGGCCTGAAAACCCTAAATCACCAGGAATTTGAATGAAAAAATTGTTAATAACAAGTAGGAGAAATCATGACCTATGATCTGTGGGTGATATGGATGTATATCCTTTTCAACCCCATGTAGTGTAAAACATAGAGAACTTCATCTATGATCACCAAAGTAAGGAGAAGTCACTGAAGTATATACACTGGACCCTGTATGTCTAATTGATTTCAGGAGGTTACTCCCTGAAAATACTTCCAGTTGCCTGAAAGGCCTAAATCAGCAGGAATTTTAATGAAAAAAAGGGTTAAAAACAAGAGGGAGAAATCATGACTTTAGATCTGTGGGTGATATGGACTTATATCCTTTTCTAATCCAATAAGTTTAAAACAGAGAGTTTTCAACTATGATCATCAAAATACAGAGAAGTTACAGAATGTTATATACTGCAGCCTTTGGAGACTGATTGAATTTGGGAAGTTTCTCGCTCTAAACACTTCCTGTTTTCCTGAAAGTCCTAAATCAGGAGGAATTTGAATGAATAAAAGGTTAATAACAAGTGGGAGAAGTCATGATTTAAGATCTGTAGGTGATATGGACTTATATCCATTTCTAAACCATAAAGGGTGAAACATAGAGAGTTTTCATCTATGATCATTAAAGTACAGAGAAGTCACAGAGAGATATATACTGCACCGTGTATGTCTAATTGATTTCAGGAGGTTTCTCCCAGAAAACACTTCCAGTAGCTTGAAAGACCTAAATCAGCAGGAATTTGAATGAAAAAAGGGTTAAAAACAAATGGGATATGATGACTTAATATCTGTGGGTGATATGGTCTTATATCCTTTTCTACGCCATGGAGTGTAAAACAGAGAGTTTTCAACTATGATCATCAAAGTACAGAGAAGTGACAGATAGAGCTATACTACAACCTTTGGAGTCTGATTGAATTCGGGACTTTTCTCACTCTAAACACTGCCTGTTGGCATGAAAGGCTTAAATTAGCATGAATTTGAATGAAAAAGGGTTAATATCATGTGGGCGAAATCATGAGTTCTGATCTGTGGTTTATATGGACTTATCCTTTTCTACACCATGAAGTATAAAATATAGAGTGATTTTATCTATGATCATCAAATTATAGACAAGTCACAGAAAGATATATAATGCACCTTTTGGAGACTGATTGAATTCAGGATGTTTCTCCTTGAAAACAATGGCAGTTGGACTGAAAGGCCTAAATCAACAGGAATTTGCATGAAAAAAGTGTTAATTGCAAGTGGAAGAAATCATGACATAAGATCTGTGGGTGATATGGACTTATATTCTTTTCTACTCATTGAAGTGTAAAACATACAGGGATTCACCTATAAACTTTAATGTATAGGGAAGTTCCTAAAATTTACACTGCACCCTTTGGAATATATTTAATTTAGAAGGTTTCTCGCTGAAAACACAGCCAGTTGACCTGAAAGGCCTAAATCAGCAGGAATTTGAATGAAAGAAAGGTTTATAACAAGTGAGAGAAATCAAGACTTAATCTCTGTGGGTGTTATGGACTTATATCCTTTCTACTCCAGGATGGGTGAAACACAGGGTGTTTTCATCTATGATCATCAAAGTACAGAGAAGTCACAGAAAGATATACTGCACCCTTTGGAGTCTGATTGAATTTAGGAGTTTTCTCACTGAAAAGACTGCCAGTTGGCCTGAAAATCCTAAATCAGCAGGAATTTGAGAGAAAAAAGGTTAATATCAAGTGGGAGAAATCATGACCTAAGGTCTGTGGATCATATGGACTTTTATTATTTCAACTCCATGAAGTGTAAAACATAGAGAGATTTCATCTATGATCATCAAAGTACAGAGAACTCACAGAAAAATATATATTGCACACTTTGGAGTCTGATTGAATTAAGGAGATTTCTCACTGAAAAGACTGCCAGTTGGTCTGAAAATCCTAAATCAGCAGGAATTTGAAAAAAAGTGTTAATACAAGTAGGAGAAATCATGACCTAAGATATGTGGGTGATATGAACGTATATCCTTTTCAACCCCATGTAGTGTAAAACATAGAGAGATTTCATCTATGATTGAATTCAGGAAGTTTCTCGCTCTAAACACTGCAGTTTTCCTGAAAGACCTAAATCAGCAGGAATTTGAATGAAAAATGGTTAATAACAAGTGGGAGAAATCATGACATCGAACTGTGGGTCATATGGACTTATATACTTTTCTACCCCATGAAGTGTAAAACATAGTGAGATTTCATCTGTTATCATTGAATACAGAGAAGTAACATGAAGACAGATAACGCAATCTTAGGAGTCTGATTCAATTCTGGAACTTTCTCCCTGAGATCACTGCCTTTCATCCAAATATGCCTAAATCAGAAGGATTTTGAATGAAAAAAAGTGTTAATAACAAGTGGGAAAAATCATGTGTTAAGGTCTGTGGGTGATATGGACATGATAATTTTCTACTCCCTGAAGTGGAAAACATAGAGAGATCTCATCCATACTCATCTAAGTACTAGGAAGTTCCATAAAGACATTATGGCACTGATTGAGTAGGATTGATTTCAGAAGGTTTCTTGCTGAAAACATTGCAGTTTTCCTGAAAGACCTAAATCATCAGGAATTTAAATGAAAAAAAGTTTAATAACAAGTTAGAGAAATCTTGAATTAAGATCTGTGGGTGATAGAGATTTATAACCTTAACTACTCCATGATGTGTATATGGATTTATATCCTTTTCTACCCCATGAAGAGTAAAACAGAGAGAGATTTCAACAATGATCATCAAATAC
>PVHY01021145.1:0-24420 GCA_004024945.1 Uropsilus gracilis
AGCCTGGGTCCCAGGATGAGAGAAACACAGGGCCGACCTGACCTGCCAACTTGTGAATGAGAGGTGAGCACTGGAGGCTTAGGCCCCTGAGGTGTGAGATTTGTGCCAAGCATCCTTGCAGAAACCTGACCTGGCCAACCAAGGGGGCTGCCCAGGCAGCACTCACATGGCTATATTTCCTGGGTTGCCATGGTCACCAGGAGCCCCTCCACACCGTTGCCAGAGGAACTAACCACACCCCATGGCACCATGGCACCGGTTGCTGAGGTTGATGGTGAGAGGGGATGGAGCCAGTATGGCCTTTCCAGCATCCACTCCTCAGCGGGCAGTTAGGCCCTGGGCATGCAGGCTTGACTTCCCATTGATAAGTACTTAAATGACTAGACTTTAATTAAGGGCAGACACGCCTTGGTGATGTTGTGGGTTCAATTCCAGATAACAGCAAAAAAGCAAGTCTCAAAATAAAGCAGGTCACTTGGTTTTCGGTTTCCCAGTGCATACAAAAGTAATGTTTACATGCACGGCGGCCTTTTTTTTTTTTTTTTTTTTTTTTTTGAGACTAGGTCTCGCTATTTTTGCCCGTGGAACTGCAGGCTCTCGTTGCCCGGGGTACCACAGACTCAAGCAATCCCCAGCCTCAGCTTCCCAGGTAGCTGGGATTACAAGCGCGCACCACCACGCCCAGCTATTTTTTGGGAACTAGGTCTCACTACGGGCCCCAGGCGGGACTCGAACTGTGATCCCTAGCCCCAGCCGCTTCATAGGCTGAAGCTTACAGGCACAAGCCACCATGCCCAGTGCATGGGTGGCCTCTTAAGTGTTCAAGAGCATCATGTGCAAAAAACAAAGTGCAAAAAACAAAGTGCAAAACTCAAAAATGTGACTCAGGGACATGCCGTGAGCACACACTACTGGAAAAATGGCATCACAAACTGTCTAATGGCCAGGGGCACAGCACCTGTGAGGTGCAGCCAGGTGGGGGCCAACTGGCAAGGTGTGCTGTGGAGGCAGCTGGACAGCCAGCAGGCAGCCACTGAACTCCTTGTGAGCCACGTGTTTGCTGTGTCCAGGCCCCTGGCCTGCGCTTCTGTTCGGCTCTCCCTTTTCCTTTCTTGGACCGGCAGCACACGGGCAGCCTGCAGGGCAGAGGGAAGTCATTGCCCCACGCCCAGCCACTTCCCCCAACTTCCCTGGTATAACAAAGACCCAGATGGCAGAAGAGGAGGGAGCCACAGAGCACTTGAAGACAGGCTTCCGTGAGCCAAGGTCTCTACCTGGCAGTCTCTGCCTGGCGCCCCCTGGCTTCTGGATGTCAAGCTGCTTCCATGACTTGTCTAGAGAAACTTGTTGATTCATGCATGTCCTCCATCAGCATTAACTGAGCACCTACTCTGGCCTGGCATGTGCAGGCCACAGGGGGCAGTGATGAGCATGGCAGACCAGGCCCTCACCCATGAGCCTGCTACTCTGATCTGGGAGAGCCTGACAGGCAGGTCAGCACCAGTGATGAGGAGAGAAACCTGGAGGTCCTTTTGGTAGCAAGCTGTGCCACCACCCCTCGGGGGCACTGAGGCCTGCCCGGCCCTGGCCTGCATCCCCTCCTTGCCACCAGTGCCTCCATCTTCCCACTCTGCTCTTTCAAGTTCTCAAAGCCGGTCTCAAACAAATCACACACACACACACACACACACACACACACACACACACACACTATAATGCTGCACAGAGGCACGGATGTGGTTCTTGCTAGTTGGAGAAGTCCCTGGGAGGGGGCACCATTGATTCAGAGCAGGAAATGCCATCCAGACAGCCCTGCGGTGATATGGTGCCCCTCCTGCTCAGGGCAAAGATGTGTGGTCTGGTAGGATAAGCCCTTTAACACTTTCTGCAGAAATGACAACCTGCAGTGACTCAGATAAGAACAAGAAGGTGTCCAATAAATATCAGCTGATGTCCCCGGACACTCTCCTGACCTGTCCTATCCACAGCAAGTACTCGGGATTTCAGGGTGAATGTCCCACAGCAGCAGAAGGGGAGGCAGCAGCTTCTGAACCCAAGACAAAAGCTGGTGTTTTTGCACCCGGGGCATACTTCACACAGAGCACATCTTCTAGGCGTATCTACAGATTTCAGCAATGGCAAAAATTAGGGAACCCTGAAATTGGGTCAAAAGGGGTAGAAGCTGCCAACCAACAAGCCACAGGGGGAAAAAAACCCAACTTTTAAAATGCGATTTCTGCCCCCCAGGTTCCCTCACCAGATCCTTCTCACCCGCACACAGCGGTTGCCACTCAAATGCAGTTCAACAACAGGGTTTTATTAACAAGGGAAATGAACCAGGAAAATGAAAAGTCCTCACAGCCACAAGTGGCAGTTATCTTACCCCAGTCACCATTTTCAGTCCCCAAAGTCCCAAAGACACATGTCCAAGATGGTGCCCTTTGCCCCTCCAAACCTGAGACAGGCACTGCAAAGTCCGGTCTTTCTCCGGTGCCTTCTCTTTGCTTCCTCTCTCTCCAGTGTTCCGAGCTGCTCTGCTTCTCCAAGGCACTTTAAACTTCGTCCACAATTGCTGATGTACAAAATCAGCTTTTCAAATCCCTGGCCATCTCCAGGTACCAGCTCACTATGCCACCTTGCTGCCAAGCCTCACTCTCCACACCGGCCACTCTTCTACTGGTCACCATGGCTTCTTGCCGCCTCCAGCTCTCCCTTTCAGGGGGCTTCCCTTTACCAGGCCACATGGGCCTGTTCCCTCAGTCTGCCATTCTCGTCTCCTCCTTTCCTTTCCCCCCCCTTCCCTCTCCTATCCTTGCTCCTTCCTTTTATCTGCCCTTTGGCGCATCTAGCTTCTTCTCCTGCATCTTTCTCCCAGACCCCACCCACCTGGGTATTTTGGCACCAATACCATTTTTCAACTATGTCACTACCCTGCAACAACCCTGTCTTCTCCAACCTTCTACCCATCTCCTGCCTCTTGTGTCTCTGCTCTGTCCTCTGTCCCTATACTTTTCTTCTGTCCCTGCCACTTTCAGAATATCATGGCAAAGGAATCATACCACTTCTAGTCTTCTGGGGCTGGTTTCTTTCGGTTAATAATGTTTGTGAGATTAAAGATGGTATTGCATGTCCAGTAGTTTGTTCTTTCATCACTGAGCAGTTCTCCATGGTGATAGCTGCCCCACAACATCTGCTCAGCCCCTTCATTGGGGACATTTGATGGTTTCTAGAACATGGGGGGATTAGGAATAAGACTGCTGTAACTATTCATACATTGCTGTGGATGTAAGTTTTTATTTCTTGCAGATAAATGAGTGAGGTTTGCTGGTCCTAAGTGCATGTTTGCAAGAAACCACAAGCTGCTCTGCAAAGTGGCTGTGTCATTTGGTATTCCATCAACCAGGTGCCAGAGAGTCAGAGAGTCAGTGTTCCTGTTCTCACAGTCACCACTGTTGTCAGGTTTGGGAGGATTTGTTTGAAGTCATTCCAGTAGGTGTGCAAATGGGATCTTGCTGGGATTTGAATTTGCATTTCCCTGATGACGAAAGATACTGAGAACCTTTTCATCTGCTGATTTGCCATCTATATATTTTCTTTGAGAAAGTGTTGGACAGTCTTTTGCCCATTAAAAAAATACATATTGGTTTTTTTAATCAAAAATTTAAAAATATCCTCTATACAGAAATCCTTTTATCACAATAGGTTGTGATTGTCTTTGCTTCAGTCACTTATCTGAAATTAAAATAATTTAAAATGAGGAAAAACTTAAAATTATATTTACTTTTTGAGCTCTTTTTAGAGACTCTTTATTTCTTTATGTAGATCCAGATTTCTTTTTTGTATCACATCCCTCTGCTGAAGGGTTTTCTTTAACTGTGGAGACGTGCAGATGTTGAATTTTCTCTGCTTTGTTTTGGAAAAGCATTTTATGTTTGCTTTTCAGAGATCGAAGAGATTCTGGGGTGAGTTTTTTTCCCTCCGTAGTTTAAAGATGTCACTCCATTTTCTTCTGGCTTATGTAGTTTCTCATGAGAAATTTTCAGTAATTGTTTGTATGCCTTTGCAGTATCTGGTTTTTTAAATATTCTCTTTATTCTCATCACAGATAGCTCTTTAATGATATCCTGTATCACTGGTTTTCAGCCATTGAATAGATTTTATCTGAGTTCTTCTTTTGTTAGTTTTTTGGGGGGTGGGTGTCACACTCCATTTTGTTAGAAAAAGAACTAAACAGAATTAAAACCTAACCACTCCTCTCTCCTTTCTAGTCTCCTCCCTGCAGTTAATTTTTAACTCATGACCAATGTATTTTTCTCCAACTGCAATCTGGGGAACCTTGAAAACCTAATGTGCTACATCTCTAACAAGAACTCTGTGTATTCCCTCGAGGTTGATAATCATGCCAAGGGCAAACACCTGCTGTTCTGGACTGAAAGTCCCAAAGGACACCCCCTGAGACACATGACTTAGGATGCCCACACAGCCCGGTGCCACCTGGGGACTGGGGGGACATCCCTAACTCCTTCATGTCTCACACCCCCTCATATTCCTTCCCTCAGTGTATAATCACAGAATCCCTGCCATTCAGGGGCCCAGCTCTCTGGGTGTTCACCCCACTGTCTCCCACGGTGGTCACTTCAAATAAACTCACTTATGAAAGAGATCTTATTCTCATGGTTCAGAGTGTCACCTCCTTTTCTGTTAACAAAAGACCTGGTTTGATGGTTTCAACTTGGACAGTCCTCAGATCTTCTTGCATGGTAATTTGATGCGTGTTAGTTTTAGAAAATCCTTTGTAATGTTCGTTCCAAATACTTTTTTTGCCTCACTGTCTCTCTCTTCGCCTTCTGGGGTTCCAATTATCATTAGATCCCTGCTAATTGTTCTATGCATCATAGATGCTCTGTCCTTTAACATTCTCTTTTTAATCATTTTTCCCTTGTATTTCAATTTGGGTGATTTCCACGGACTTATTCTAAGGTTTGCTTTTCTTTTCTGGGCAATGTCAAGGGACATGGAGAGCCTTTTGAAGGAATTCTTCATCTTCTTACTGCTCTTTTTACATTTTTTATGACATTACAGTTGACTCTTAGAGTTTCTAGTTTTGCTGAAATTTCTTATCTGTTCATGAATGCTGTTCATCTTTTCTACCAGTGTCTTTAATATGTTGATGACAGTTATTTTAAGCTCTGTCTCCTCTGTGCTTGGGATCTAGTTCTTTTGCTTGCTTATGTCTTGACAGTAGATGATTTTACTTGCCTTTTGGCTGTAATGCTTTGACTGAGGTCAGACATGGCATATAGAATGATAGACTGAACCTGCAGATGGGCAAAACTTTCCTTCTGCTTGGCTGCCAGTGTGGGGGTTGACTCACTCTTATCAGGAGTGAGATTGGGCTAAGGTTTGCTGTTGCTATGGTCACCTTGAGTGCATTGCCAGCTTCTAATGTTTCCAATGGGGGCTTGTGGCTGGGTACTGAAAGACTTTTCTCGTTGTCTCTCATTTATAGCTTCCAGCTTTATGGCTGCACCTGACAGAGGGCTTCCCTGCCCTTGTTCCTCTCCCTGTGGGAGACTGTTGTCACCAAATGTGGTGCTGCCTAGTTGGGTGGTAGAGTGTAAAAATATTCTGTTTTTTGGTCCAGTTTCAGTCTAGGCAGGTCCTGTGTCCTTAGATCTCAGGTGTGGGATACTCTCCTTCCTTGACAGTCAAGTCTGCCTTGTGTCTTTGGTACAACTTTGGGGTGGAGGGTGGGGAGAGAGAGAGAGATTGAAATTCCTTTTCTGTCATCTCTTGTAGGAGAAGTAATGGAATTTATATAAGATTCTGAGCCTACAATGATTTCCTGACCTTCCCCCAGGGGTAGATTTTTATTCTTTTACCTGCTGTCACCTGCAGTGGATCCTCACCTGTGTCCTGGAGATGAAAGCGTTTTCTGTCTACCCCTAGTGGCTGAAGGGTTTTGTTTGGAGGGAGACAAGGCTCCTACTGAGCTTGGGTCTCTTCCACAGGGGCAGCCTCCTAGACCTGCTCCACCCAGGGAAGTATTCTTTAATTTCCCACCTGTCCAGTCTTTGGTGTGAGCTCCCATTGGTGGTCTGCAGAGAAGAGCTTGCAAGCGGGAATTAGGACCCATGCTTTTATACTCTCATACTAGCCTGACCTTTGTCTTTACAGATTTATTTAACATTTTTTAAAATTGAATTCTTTTGCCCGTTTGCATGAACCTGGAAGCTTTTCTTTTTGTGCTCTGCCATTCCATTTTGCTTTGCAAGGGTTCGCCTGTCCTTGCATTTCAACTACCTGGGTGGCCTACAACCTAAGTTTTCCGATGAGTTCAGGAAAGTTATGATTTTCTTGTTGCTAGGATAAGGGTGACATTCTTTCTGGCTTTCTGCAACTAAGACAGAAACAGAATTCTGGTTTGTACATTTTTAAAAGATCAGAACAAAGGATGCAGAGGAGGAACCACAAGGGAATGAGATAGGGAGAATTTTTTTCATGCTGGGGAAGCAGGGCGTACCTGAGGGATGCAGGTACATCCTACTCCAGCAGATAGGAATGTAGCATCCTGCAAGGATGGGGATCTTTGTTAAAGACTCAAGAAGCAGTTAGGCTTGAATCAATTAGCAGCAAATAAATTGTGGCAATTCATTGAGACAAAGACAGAGGCCTGGCTGGAGCTGAGCTGTGTCTCTGCCTGCAAGGTGAATCCTTGCAAATGACCTGGCCAGAGCCTGGTCCCCTGATACACCTGAGGGCTGAGAAGGCAGAAGTGGGCAGTACTGACCTTTCCACAATAAAAGAACCTCAAAATGTCTTCTCCCCAGCAGTCCTGAGACTGCTTTGTGCACAGGAAAATGTCCATCTCTTCATTCCTGTCACCTTTGGGTTCCTGCCTCCTCTCCCCAACAGAATAGTTTTCTGTGCCTCTTTGTTCTGGGCTCCTACCTGTCTCCTTGATTACAATCCTCTCTCTCCCCTTCAGCCCATCCTGTGATTCAGCATCACAAATGTAAAACATCAGCGTGTTCCTACATTTCCCATAACATTTCAGCAGCCCTCCCAGGCCTGGGCCACAGTCACAAATGCAGGTGTCTGCAGGGATCAGGCAGGAAGCATAAGTGAGGCCGGTGTCACGTGGGTGACACAGTGGACAAAGGGCTTCTCGGCTCCAAGAGACAATACAACCTGTGTGGACAGGTTTCCTGATTTTTTCAAGTAAGCTGGAAATCTGGATTTTTTGCAATAATTTCCAATTTGTTGCTGGCAATTTGAAATTGTCAAAATACCACATGGGCCAGAGAAAACAATCTGTGGTCTGGATGGGCCATGACAGCTGCCAGTCTGCAAGCCTTGTGTTGGAGGATTGGCTCCAGGTTTCGCAGCCTTTTCTTCAAGGCTTCATGAACTCACACAACTGACAGCTGTCCTTCTAGTCCATGGTACACCGTGTCCAGTCTTCCCACTTATCCAGTTGGTGGAATCTCCTGTTTACATTGACCTGTCCTTCATTTCTCATCATTCAATCCTCCCTAGCTTTCAGAGGCCCCCTCACACCCCAAGGTCATTGACAGCATCACAAATCGCTCACCTATCCTTTCTTTGTATCTTTACTGCTTATTCGATGGTTTACTCACTTTTAAAATACATTTGTGTTCTTTCCTTCATTCCTGGCTCCTACCATAGTCCCTGCTTACAATCCCTTCTCTCTACTTCAGCCCTCATAGGGTTCAGCATCATATGTCAGAAGTATCAACCTATCCCTCCATTCTTCATAAAGTTTCAAAGACAATAGAATTCACCCATTTAAAGTACACAGTTCAATACTTTCAACATATTTACATAAACTAATTTGTTCTTTTTGTCCTACTGATTTCCAAATAGAATTTGAGGTAGCTCACAAAATTAAACATAGCACAGACTACTAAGAACAATAATGCTCCTTTCAAAATAGAAATCGACTTTGCTCACATGAGTTATTTCATTTGAACATTTATTTTAGCTTGAGTTCCCTGGCAGAGAAGAAAAAAAGGGAAAAGGGTTGTATAATTCTCATTGTCTGATGAAACAATGCAGGCAAATTTCTCAAGAGAGATGTTCTTTCCTAGGTGAGAATCCACAGAGGACATGTACAGAGTCATTATGTGGGACATTTTATGTCTGAACTGAAACACAAAAGAGTTTCAGTTCGAACAACACTGACATTTCTCCATTTCAATGATATTTTGGCTCAACGAACTTGCTGCCAAGAATAAAATGTTCAACCTAACATTGCAATTCAGAACACAGTCTTTAGAGTCAGAAAACCTTCACCGGTTATTAACTGTGTAAATGTATGCAAGTTACTTTCTCTTTACAGACCTCATTGGCCTCATCTGTAAAAAGGGGTTAGCAGTCACTTTTTTTAATCAGTGGATTTTGGCATGAAGAGTAAACAAGAAACAATGTTAAATCAGCGCCTATAACGTGTTCCTACTATAAAAGTATTATTTCATCCCTTCATAAGCATCTTTTGAGGAGATAGTTAGAGATTTTGTAAATATCCTGTTACTCTTTTAATTTTCACCTATGAGCTTTAGCTTCCACTGATGAGTCTAACCCAGATCATTCATTATCAGGTTGCCAAATGATGAGCTTTGAATATTAACCTTCCTCTGCAATTATTAATTGACTTTGCACAGTAAGAAAGACATTCTCTAAAATTAAAGAAGATCTAAATAAATAAAAGATGTCCTATATTCATGAATCAGTCAGCTTAGTTTTCTTAAGATGGTAGTATTCCCGCAACGGATCTACAGATTCAACATAATACCTATCAAAATGGCAACTGAGTTCCCATCTCCTCCCACCTCCAGAAATTAACAAACTGACTCAAAAATGGACATGGAAATGTAAGGGACCCAGAGAAACCCAAACAATTTTGACAAAAGCCAAGTTAGAAAACTCCCATTTTTTGGTTTAAAACTTACTTCAAAGCTGTATTAACCCAGAAAGGTGGTATTGGCATAGGATCAATATACAGATCACTAGAACAGAACTGAAAGTCTGGAAATGAGCTTTGAATTTATGATCACTTAATTTTTGGCAGGAGTGCCATAACAATTCAATGGGGAAAGGAGAGTCTTCCCAAAATGGTGCTGGGAAAAAGTGGTGTTGGAAAAACTGGATCTGGATATGTAAAGAATAAAAGGGA
This sequence comes from Uropsilus gracilis, assembly GCA_004024945.1. Classification (NCBI taxonomy): domain Eukaryota; kingdom Metazoa; phylum Chordata; class Mammalia; order Eulipotyphla; family Talpidae; genus Uropsilus; species Uropsilus gracilis. The sequence goes on from PVHY01021145.1 coordinate 9,197, forward strand.
GCCTCTACTTGTATGGTACAGCATACCTTACTTTAGGAAATGGGGAAATGGATCAAAAACTTAAATATTTGAGCTAAAACTGTAAAGCTCCTAGAAGGAAACATAGGGGAAAATCTTTAAGATCTTGGCTTAGGCAATGGGTTCTTAGTTGATTCCAAAAAGAAGTGGTAAAAGTAAATATAGATAATGGTACTTCATCAAGATTAAATATATTTATGCTACAAAGGATGCCAATGAGAGAAGAAAACACAACCCACAGACTGGGAGAAAATATTTCCAAATTAGCTAATAAATGATTTGTATCCAGGATACATAAAGAACTTCTGAAGCTCATGGTTAAAAGATCATTTGTACAATATGAGCAAGTGCTGAATCATTATATTGTGCCCAGGAAGCTAATATAATGTTATATGCCTACTATACCTCAATGAAAAGGAAATTAGATGCTTATCTATTTCCAAGATTTTATAGAAATATGTGACTAAAGTAAATTTGGGGGGTAAGTATTAATACTATATTATAGTATTAATATAGTATATATTATAATATTAATACTTAATTATAATAAAAAATGAGCACAGGATTCGAATAGACTTTTTTCCAAAGAAGAAAAACAAATGGACAATAAATAGATGAAAGGATACTCAATGTCATCATTAATGAAATGCAATCCTAAGTCACATGAGATGCTATTTCACACCTAGTAGAACAACTGTCTTCCAGAAAACCCGTACGCTAGCAGGATAAGGAGAAATCAGAACATTCACATAAGAATGTAAAATGCAAAATATGAAAGATGGTGAAGGTGTTATGGAAAGCAGTTTGACAATTCCTCAAAATATTAAAACATAGAATTACCATTTGATCCAGCAAGTTCCTTCCTTGAGAAATCCACCCAAGAGAAGTTCAACATATATCCATATAAAAATCAGTACATGAATGCTCATAACAGCATTCGTCACAATAGCCAAATAAAGGAAACAAATCATCTATCCATCAACCAATGGATTAAAAAATATGGCATAGCCATAAATAGAATAGTGCTTGGCAATAAAGAAGAATGAAATAATGATGTGTGCTACAACATGGACAGACTTGGAAATCACTGAGAAGTTAGTGTCAAATGCCCTTATAAGGCATGAATTTTATGCAGAGGGTGAGTAAAAATTCACACTATTCTGCCATTTTAAACTGTAAGTCTGTTAAAATATATTTTATTATGGTATTTTAGCCTTAATAAAAATAAGTAAATGTTTGGGTTGAGCTTTTAATGGAAACTAGAGCCCATTAATAGGGGTGTGGGACAGGATATCTCCTTGAGAATAAGCTTGATTGAGTTAAGTAGAAACGAGGAAGTTGGGAGTGGGGGTAAGGCAGCCAAATGTATTTATATTAAGTAAAATACAGCCTTCGGGAATTCTAAAACCTATGGAAAATTCCCAGTTTTCTCCTCCAGTCTTCCAGTTGGCTAAGTTAGACTGTGCCATTCTGCTCAAATTTGCAGAAATCCAAATGGTGGCGATAGTAAGTAGTCACTGAGTAAATAGTTTGTGCTTTAGGGAAATGGGAAAACCCTAGGGTACACAATAATGTAATATACATATATAAATAAAATAAAAAAATTAAATTAAAAAAATCAGCCATTACAGAGATAGTTGACATTCTCTGTGGACATATATTTTTCCTATTTCCCATTATACATTCCCAGAAATAATAACCAGTATACTGGATCTGATGTTTATCATTCCTTTGGTATTTGAAATTTTTAAATCACATATATGAGCAAATAATATATTATTTTGCATGGTTTATACTTTTGTAATTATGGTATTGTATATGTATACCTATCTGTAACTTGTTTTCTTCCCACAAAAAAAAATAAATATTTAAAAAATAAAAAAAGAACCGTTACAACTTATAGAGGAAAAAAAAACAATTTGTGCTTTCCTAAATTATGCTCTGAATAATATATCATCCTTACCAACAGTAATCTATGCTATATTAGCAGTATTACTTACTATTAACTAACAGATTAGCCATTTTCATAAATTCTTTTTAATAAATTATAGGAGTAACACAATTGGATGGAAAAACACACTAACTTAGTTTTGTTTGTTTCTTGCATGATAACTTTTTATTCAGGGAATTTGGCTGTTTGGACCATGTCTCTGGCTTAGGTGCCACTATTTACTTGCTGTCTAGGAAGACAACTAGAAAAAGCATCCATGTATAAAGGGTCAAACCCAACCTAGAGTGTGGCCAGTATGATTTACCAAGGTCTAACCTCTAAGAGTGATTTTGACAGACCAGCATCTGGGGCACCTCCAGGTAACATGGAGCTGCCGGCAGATTTGGAGGTAGGAAGAAGACCCTGAAAACAAAGACATGTTTCTTTACAGTTTTGCCTGGTGTGGCCTTCTCCTGTGTAGGGCAAATGAATTGTCAGGGTTTCTGCCCTTCTGCCATTACCCTCTACAACTAGCACCTGTGGGATTGCGCCCTCCATGTGATTATACTTAGCCCAGCGGGTGTGGGCATGTGTGAGTGGGCTCACCTGGGGCTGGGAGGTGAGGTTAAAAGGGTGGCATCACCCTCGCAACTGGGGAGCCCGGGAGGGGGGCCTGGGTGGGGTTTCAGCCCCATCCATCAGTGGATGGGTGCACGGGGCAGCCATCTGCTGCCTGGATCAGCCTTGGCATGTTTCCCCAGCCCCTAGCCCAAGGGGGGCTGGGGACATAAGCCCAGCCATCTGGGCCCCGTCCCCACGCAGGGAGGTACCAGCGTGTAGGGGGGAGGGGGGATGTCTTTTCTACATCACTCTGACCTCAGCTAATCTTAGGAGGAGGAAGAACATACATAATGCAAACTCCATCATGGAATGGGTGAGGGACCATTAAAATCCAGCCTGCAAGTCTGAACTGTATGATTGAGAGATGAACTGTTGAGATAACCAGTACAGGTGAGACTGGAGAAACAACTGTAGAAACACGATGTCATGAAGCGCACCTATGCACTCACCAGGACTGAAAGAGGGAAGACCTCATTTTGGAGATGCCTTCTAGGAGAGCAAGGCGCCCCTCCCCAACCCATGGGAGAGGAGAGGAAGGCCAAAGTGTGGGGGCATCGTTCCCACAGTAAAGCTGCAAACTGAGGCAGAGATCATCTACAACAGCCATTCACAGATGCCTGAGTCCACAGAGAAACTCCTTCACCAACAGTGGCTGGGGGTGAGGCCCCCTAAACCTTACACCAGAACAATAAGGTAAAGCAGCAGAACAACAGAGAAGGGAGTGGAGATGACAGCCTGTAACGAGAAAACATAGAGAGACAATAAATAGAGACTGGCTGCCCAACTCAAGGTTAACACTGAAAACCTACCAGCACAGTTCACCTGGTCCCAAGAACACTCCCTCACCCAGGGAAAGGGCACTGCCCCAGGAAAGAGACTAATGGATTAACACAGATTAGTAAACAACAAAGAGAGGGGGTAGAGTGAATGGAGGCACGTCAGAGGGAGGGGAAAGTATCCCAAAAGCCATTTACCGAAGTTGTGATTCAAAGAATAAAAATTAGTCAGTAAAAAAAAAATAAAAGGGCAGCATCAGCCTTGGGAGGGTGAGCTGACCATGGAGAGAAGAAAATGCAGAAGAGCCCAGAGGAAGAGGGTGAGGATTCCTAGGGGTTTGGGAGGCTCACCTGCTTCCTAGCCTGCCTGCCCTCCTCCCTGCCCGCTAGGCCTGTGTACCTGGTTCCCTGAGAGCGTTAAAGCCTGTAAATCTCACCCAGGTCTCCAATACCCTTTTTCAACTGCTAGAACGGATAAAGAACCTACCCAGATAGGAATACTCTCACTGCATCCGGTTTTCCATAGAGATGGTTACCTCTCACTCCCATGGCACCACAGAACCAACCAAGGGGTGTCTGCTCCCTGGGAGGAGACTGGCTGCACGCTTGGCAGGTCAAGAAGGGTGGACGACTCTGATGTCATTCGGTTCTGACTTTTTTTACCAAAGCAAGAAGTTGGTGAGGTGAGCGCGCAGAGGGGAAAAGAGCAAGAGCTTTCATTTTTATTATTTTTTATCTCTAAGTTTGTACCATTTTAGGGTCCTTATCCAACCTCTTCAGCATCTTCCCATAAAGTGGAGAGGGCCTGAATTAGCTGGGCAACTGCACCCCAGACAGGAAAGAGGCGACGTGATGCCACCTCACTTCATGAGCCGCTCCCTGGGCCTGCCCCCTCGCTGTCTGCCTGCATCGATCGATCCTGCTGTCTCGGCTGAGTGTTCTGGACTCACAGCTCTGGGAGGGCCTGACGCAAGGAGCGCCCCACCCTGGGCAGGCCACAGAGCAGATCAGCGCTGTTCCTGTGATAGCCTGCTCAGGCCCCCATAACAAAATGCCATAGACGGGCAGGGGCGTGCTGAAACTGTGGACATTTATTTTCTTTTTTAAAAAATAATCTTTTATTAGATAAGATTTGTTTACATTTCTTTTCCTTTGGGTGTTCCTCCCCCCTCCCCTTCTCCTTGTCCCCCCCCCCTCTGGTCACTCCATCTCTTTCACTGCCAGTTGTTGGTCAGTTTTCAGCCCACTGGAGTCTTCTCTTTCCTGGAGCAATGTCCTTCTCCTAGGTGTAGAGCAGCCTGTGCTTAGTTTTCCAGATGTGTCTTTGCTGGGGGCTGCCAGTGCATGCATACGTTTGTATCCTTCCAGTGCTTCCTCCTTACTGGTCATCTTCTCCAACCGCGTCACAGTTTGCTGCTTCTTTGCTTTTATAGTTCAGTCTCTGGCATTGTGAGCATTTCTCCCAGCCAGTATTCCTATAAAACGTTTCTTGATAGGGATAAGTACTGGCGCATGGTTGGTCTGGTTGGTCGTGGGTCTGGTTGGTCTTTGTGGCTTTCCTCTCCCCATGGAACGGGAGGGTGCCTAGTTCGCACTGAAGGCATCTCTGAACTGGGAATTCCATTCCCATCTGTGGAAACCTTGTGGGTGCAGGTCTGTGACAGTTCGTCACTATAGCTGTTCTCACAGCCCTGTGTCCCATGAATCTGAAATGTTCATTTGTCCTTAGTTCTTTCTTCTCATCTCTGCCTTCATGTTTATCAGCTTACAGGTCCCAAGATCAGGTGCCGTCAGGACTGGGTTTGGGGAGGCCTCTTCCCAGCTTGCGTGAGTCCTCACGTGACCTTGTCTCTGCCAGTGTAGACAGACCTCTGGGGTCCTTTGTTTTTTTGAGACTAGGTCTCACTATTTTTGCTCGTGGAACCGCAGGCTCCTCATGTTGCCCGGTGTACCACAGACTCAAGCAACCCCCAGCCTCAGCTTCCCAGGTAGCTGGGATTACAGTTGCGCACCACCACATCCAACTCTTGGGGGTCCTTTCTTCTTTGAAGGGTACTAGTCCTGTGAAGTTCGTCTTACCCTTATGACCTTATTTAACCTTCTTCCTAAAGTTCCCACCTCCAAATAGCAAGATACAAAATTGTTTCAAGATACAAAATTGGGGGCAGGGTAAGGGAGCAAAATAGAACCCATAATTACTTCCTTCCGGAATTTTAAGATTTTTAAGGAAAAGCTTGAATCACTCATATTCTCCGTCCAAGTGAGATTTCCCCTGTTGACTTAAACATCCACCTTCACCTAAAGTCTTCGGGGAGGAGGGACAAACTGGACGAAGGGCTGCTGTGCTCTCAACCACACGTCCGTCCACACACGAGGCACACCTCACGAGCTTCAGAGGGGAACCGGCTCAGCAGGGGTCAGATCACATGTCCATCGCACGTGCCTGGCACATAGGGGGCGCTCAACCAAACGGGCGCAATGACTGAGCGAGAGGGTGAGTGATGATGACATCCTCTGAATCTGGTAGATGCCAACCGCGCGGGTCACACGCCGTGCTGTCTCCCTTCTGCCTGTCATTCACGCAAGTCTGAGTTTGAATCTGAGCATCTTGTTTTCCAGCTCTGGGTTTATTTGACTCCATGTGCTTTAGGAAGGCGCGAGCTCCCTCCATGTCTCTGTGAAGTGAGCCTTAGATAAACTGCAGAGGTGTGAAAAGCACCTGTCTAGGAAGATCTGCGAGACATCCTCCTGTAGGTCTTTAATCCGTTCCTCCAGGTGTGTGGCATTGGCAGTCCTCGAAGGTTCGATCAAATGCAGGCAGGTGGGAATGGATTTCCTCTTTACGCAGCTGGTTAGCGGGTGAGTTTCTTTTTTATTTTCCCCCCTTTTCCTTTGCTGTGCTCACAAACGTATTTAGAGCTCTGAGAGCTGAGACGCCAAAGGATCAGACTAATGCTGTTTGATAATCAAGGAGAAGGTTATTTTAAACATCTGTTTACGGATTCTGCCAGCTTAACTTGAAACTATGCATGAATTACACTATGTAAGAAAAATATCCAGCCTCCACCTATTTCCCAATGACTTATGTTAATGACAATATAGTTCATAGTTTTTTGAACTGCTTGAGATAAACTAAGCAAAACCTAAGCTGGAATAAAGCTATTAGAGCAAAGAGTCTTCCTCTAGCAAAATGACATGATTAAATGTAGAAGACTTAATAAACACTTGAAAAACTCAACTCACATTCACCAAGATCCATGTATGCATAAGGCATAATGTTCAGTGTCACAAAGTTTACCAGAAAAGAATAAACTAGCTTATCTAGGAACCTTGGCTTCTTAATTATGTTGCAGTAATGTAAAAATGCATAATTTTTAAGAAGTCCATTCATTTTATCTTGAAGGAGGAACCTCTCCACATACATTTAACTCCACTGTGGAGTTCTCTGGCAATGAACAATTAAAAATTCTGACCTAAATAATAGCTCGCAAATGTTGCTAGAGCTTAGATAATGTCCAAAACATTAAATAGGGCTTCTAGCCGAGGCCCAGAACAAAGGTGGCCAATTCGTTTGTGTTTCTCCATCTGAGCACACACAGCCACGTGCCGATGCCATTGTCTCTTCAGCTGGAAACCTTTTCCCTAAGCTCACGTGGCAAGATCCACCGAGACAAAAAGAGTTCGCTGGCCTGAACTACTCAATCTGGGCATGAGAGCGGGCAGACGACGCAGGCCCCTCTCCACAGGCCCTTGTCACCGATCGGGTTCTTTCTCCTCTCCTGCCTGTGCTCCCCCAAAGGCTCCATTGAAAGCCTCATCCTTTGCTCCTTTGTACTTCTCATTAGGGCCTGAGAGGAACCCTATTGAGTTTCCTTGACATTATTTGTATCCTCCCGATGTCTGGGTGTTTTGAAATGTCATACTGCTTGAGGGCTAATGCCAGCTCTGATTCTGTCAGTCACAGAGCCAGGCCTGGGTGGAAGGGAGCGAAAAAGGGCCACGAGGTAGAGAAGCAAGGTCATGGGCCTCTGCCGCTCTCCAGAAAGCTCAGGAGTGAACTGGCCCTGCCAATGCAACCTTGGGGTGACTCTGAAGCATACAACTGGCAGTGGGCTTCTCAGCCCCAGTCAGAAGGATGCCTGAGCCCCTTCACCATGGAGAGAGGGAATCGGAGGCAACGAGATGTTGTAACTATGACAACCATAGAAAAGCAAAAGAGAGCGACGTGCAGGATGTATCAAGGTTGACATGAGCAGAGTGGAGGCTGGGCTGTGCCCTATGGAATGGGCTCCACGTTTCTCTCTGAAGACCACAGGGTGCCCCACTTGCCCCGGTGCAGAAGTGTGCAGCTGTGGGTGCTATCAGTGAGTAGGGGCCCTTATTTTTGCTGGCTCCCAGCTCCCCTCCCCGTCAGACAGGCCAGTCGCCATTCACGTTCTGTGATCAGAACAAACAAGAGTACCATCTCCCCTTCCACAGCCGGAATCTGCCCGCTCTGGCACCTGGGATGGACAATACTGGCAGGACCAGTAAGTATCTACCACCCTGGGACTTCCAGAACACGCAGGCCCACAAATCATATCCATTCCCCCATTCACTCTACTCTCGGGGGCCTCGAATCCCCTTGTTTCAGGAACTCCAGGGGAAAATAAGCACAACGGTAGGTCTTGGATCATTTAACTCCAAATTTGCTGTCTCAGAGCCTCAGATACCAGGTGAGTCTGTGTGAACCACATGTGTTTCGGGCAATAAGGAGTCTTGGGGCCCGTGTCTGCACCAGCCTCCTTAAAGAAAGAAAAAACCCCGATTGCTACAAACCAAGCTAAGCAAACAGGCAGCCTGAGTCTGAGTAAGCTTGGGCTCCTCTGGTCCAGGTCCCTGTTTTATAGACTGAGAGACTAAGCCCAGGGGGAAGTTACTGGTCTCAGGGGCAGGGCTAGGACCCAGGCTACTTTAATTTCCATACATGGCTGGTGTCCCCACAAAGCCGCCTTGTCATTTGCTGGGGCTGGGAGGTGGATACTGGCAGACCCGGGAGCCCCAAACCTTCAGACGTGTTAGCGTGTGGAACATGGAAGCAAGTAGCAAGATGGAGCTTCAGGTAAGAGGGACATCTCCTATCTCTCTAGCCCTCTCTGACACACTAGAGGGTGCTTGATAGCACATCTCTCACCTGTAACCCAGCTTCCTAAGCTCTGTGGACTGTCCCAAGAGACATATGGCCTATTAGTAATGGCTGTTGCCCCCAAAGGTAAATTCTGTTACTGCGCATCCCCGCATCCTGCCTGCTGCATGTCATATACGCTTTGCTACTTCCTCATTACATCATTATAACATTTTCTGGCTGGGGCATTTAAGTGGCATCTCAACTTCATTAAAGTCAGACCTGGACATGCTTCCCAGGATCCCCATTCTATAGGCTAGCCTGTCGGTCGCTATCCATCTCTTCCGTCTCAATTTCTTCTTCATTTCACATGTGACTCCTAACATTGGTGCAAAGCCTGGCTGGAGGGAGGTTCAGATACAAACCCCTGGCCTCTGTGGCTCAGTTTCTACTTTTGTGGCCTGCAGCTCATTAAGTGTTAGTGATCATGGGGTGGTCGTATAGGTGGTGTTATTTGATGTGGTCCAAAAACTCTATTGGTAAAATAAAAAAATGTTACCCAGAAGCCTAACTAAAAGGAAATGACTCAAAACTGGTTCAGTATGTGATTCACGCCTTGCACCAAGGAAAATTACAAGGAGAGAAATTACATGGCCCAGCCAGGAAAATAGAATAATGAAAACCAAGCAGTAATGCTATCCAGGGTAAACCTTTTCACCAGCCAGGAAGATAAGAATTAAGCAAAATTTGTTCTCAAGAAAGATTTGTTCTCAAGAAAACGCTTTCTCTGAAAATGAAAAATTGAACAATCTGCTTACTAAGACCTCTTAGGAAAGAAAATTTCCTTTAGTAAATACTTCATATTCAAAATGATCATGAGCCACAGAAAGTGTTTTTCTTCAAGTGAGGTGGGGTGGGGGGAGGTTTTTCCTCAAGTGAACTGAGATTGAAAGTTTCTTTTTAAGTTCAAACTTTTCAAAAAAAAAAAAAAAACCAAGAGTGGAACAAATTTGTCATCATAAGTTATTAAAACCAGCCTCTTTCTCAGGTGCTTTGAGTTTTAGGTCTCAGCTTGGGTGTTTGCAGGAAGTTTCTTTGGGCCATGTGCTCAGTGTCTTCCTTCCACTTCTGCCACAGCAGGTGGGGCCGCTCCACTTCACATAAGGTGCTACTGCTTTCGCTAGGCTTTCAAGATGCGCCTTAGAAGCAAGCTGGTGCCTCCTCCAGGGAGTCCTCCAGGATATGGAATGTAGTATGTGTGTGTATGTGTGTGACACACTTCCACATCAACAAACTCACCCTTGTCCAATTTGACACCTCCTGACCTGGGTCACTGTAAACCACAGGATCCCGCCCCTCGCCCCACAAGTCCTCTCCCCCTAGGGACAGACAGTTCATCCCCAGTGAAATCAACATCTCCCCAGCTGACAGTGTGATGACTTAACCCCTCTATCGGTCTGGACCTAGGAGGGGAAGTGGGTGCAGATGCGGAGGATGTGGACTTTGCTTTGAAAGCCCTCTGGATGACCTTCCAGACAGCCCCTAACTTGAGGGAGACTTGCTGGGTCGAGTTTCAAGGGGTCTGGGACTTTCAGGTTTTCAAGTACCTCCATCAGGTGACCCCATCTAATCTCTTGGGGTCCCTCCCCTTCCTGACTCAGACTCTGAGGAACACAGCCCACTGAGAGGTTTGGCAGACTACCCCACTCTGGAGTCGGGGTCCGTTCTTACAGTGAAGCTCTGGCTCTGACTTTTATTATGTCAGACCCTCAACTTCTCAGGAGTGAGAAATAGCCAGAATATTGCTCCCACCCCAGCCTCAGCCCAACTCTCCACCAGCATGAAGGGTCTAACAGCTGGACGCCAAACCCTCATACTCCTGGGAGAGCCTCACCTTGGTGCTGACACAGCTGCTGGTCACCAGCAGGGGGGTGAGGACCCAGCCGCACCTTTAGGTCTCTTTCCTGGGACACCCCTGGTCGCAGCTGTCCGAGGTCCAGTTCTCCAGCAAGCTCTGAGATGCTGAGGTTTGCTTGCCGGAAGCTTTCTGGGGAACCCTGGTACCTGACGCCTGTGCCAGGAGGAAGGATGACATAGAAGGGTGCCATGCCTGCAGCAAGGCCTAGTCAATGCCCCAGGAGCCCCGGAGCAGAGCTGTCTGCCCTGAGACGGGGGACTGAGCCTTCTACTGCCCGCTCAGTCGGTCATCAGATGTGGGTGCCCTGGGGATTAAGCCCTTTGGGTAAGGGATCTCCTCTCCCTAGGATACTTTCCTGAGAGGACTCAGCTGGGCCCGGGGGGGCTGAGTGATGTGCATACAGGCGTTGTTTCTGTGGGTACCGGACAGGTGCATCTTGTTCCTCCCCTTAACCATTCGCTCAGGTACCTCTGTCCTGCCCACTGGGCCCACCCTTCACTCTCTACTTCTCCCTTTGTCTTAGAAGTCTTTCAGGGACCCTGGCGTACATTGGGGTTCCTCTCCTGGGCTCCCCCACCGTTCATGCTGAGCTGTAGTTGCTAGCTGTTCAGCCTCTCTCAGTAACGGTCAGCTCTGGGAGGACAGTGCTGTGGCATCCTAGTCACTGTTGCATTTCCAGCTCCTAGCAGGGCGTGAATGGGTATGGGGGCAGCGGAACACTTGCCAGAAAGAAAAGACAGGTATAAGCAACTGAAGCATTTATCCCTTAGATCAGGCTGGCTTTGGGAGAGAACAGGACCACTAGTCTTCAGTGCAGGCCCTCTCTGGGCACAGGGCACTATCTCCATTGGGCCTTGGGGAAGTGACCTTGTGGGCAGAGGTGGACTCCGTGCTGACCTTCGCAGAAGTGCTTGGAGCCACTCTGTGCAGGGGCTTGGGCTAGGGACAGGAGGAGAGAATCTCAAAGTCATCAGGAGTTGGAGTGGTTCCTGCAGAACGAGGGATTGGATGAGTTAGGATCTTGGCTCAGAAGGTTTAGATCAAAGGACGCAGAGCAGATGTCTCTGAAACAAGGTAGGCTGTGGGCACAGACCCCACACAAGGTGAGGATGCCACAGAGGCTCCCTGAGACCAGGACGGCATGGACCAAGGACAACACTCTTTCACAGGAAGCAGCTCTGTGGGTTCCACTGCCAGGGAGCCAGAGAGGCAAGATGGGCTCATTCATCCCTTTGAGAAGAGAGCCACACCTCCTGCTTCAACAATGAGGGGCCACTACAAAGATGGGTCATGTTTCCCTCCCTGGAGCTGCCCACACAGCCAAGGCGCACACAGAGACAGCATGGACTGGTCCTCCCATCACTGAAACGAACACTTGGCAAAATGCCTTCATCATCAGTAAGAGGAGAAGGAAAACTCAAGTAGGGTGTTTGGGAGTGCTACACCCCTTTTGCATATAACAGCCTCTCCCCGGACAGCCATCCATCGTGGTGAAGAACGAACACTGTGCCTCCAGGCCCCAGTTTCCTCTCCTGTAAAGTGGGATTATTATTATTATTATTATTATTATTATTTTTATTTTTTTGGAGACTAGGTCTTGCTATTTTGTTTGTGGAACCGCAGGCTCTTGTTGCCCGGGGTACCACAGACTCAAGCAATCCCCAGCCTCAGCTTCCCAGGTACCTGGGATTACAGGCACACACCACCACACCCAGCTATTTTTTGGGGACTAGGTCTCACTACGGGCCCCAGGCGGGACTCGAACCTTGATCCTGGCCCCGGCCGCTTCATAGGCTGAAGCTTACAGGCATGAGCCACCATGCCTGGCCTGGGATTATTATTTTGAATTAAAGTACTTACTATGTGCCAAGTACCCAAGTACTCAGAACCATACCTGACACGCAGGGCGTGCTTAATGAGTATTTGCTAGTTATTATCATTCATTATTATCACTGCAGAAGCTGCATGGTGTCATGCGAAAGATGGGTTATTTGTCGTCAAGAAATGTGGCTTCAAATGCTGGCTCCAAAATCACCTCATCACGGTCCTGGCAGCCATTTTACCTCCTTGGTTTTCCTTGTCTGTAGGAGAGAGCTTAACACAAGGGAGCTTCAAGGGAGCAAATAGCAAGCAGCTAAGAAAATTCTGCAGGCTCTTTGAAGTGCAGCCTGTGGCCAAAGAGGGAATACCACTACTCCCCCCACTGGCTACTCCCAGGTGCCCTGGCCCAGGTCAAGGCCACAGCTCTGTCCTGCCACCATGACCACCTCAACTGTGCCTCTGGTCTGGCACGGGGAGCCTTATATCCTCACATCAGGCTGAAAGTTGATGCTTAGATACAAAGTCAATAAAAATCCACCTGCGTCAAGGAGCTTGCTTCTATTTGGGGTCTTTGTTCCCTCTTGACAACAGGCGTCTGCTGCTGAACTGCTTCCACATTAGTCAGGTATTTTGCTCGAGTTGTTTTCAGTGTTTCAGTGTAGTGAATGAGAAGTGCCACCATCACGTGGATAACCGTGAGCTACAGGATCCTCTTTTATTTTTTGACTGTGTAACATGCAGCTTGTTTTTTTGTAGCTGTAAGACTGGTTTACAGCACTATGTATGGTTGAGAGGATAGGACCCTCTTCAAAACCTCTCTCGGTTCCTCTTATAATATGTATGCCTGGTTGCCCAGTCACACCTCTAACTGTGAGCTTAAATTTTTCCAGATACCATGCGTAAGTATGATGTTAACAATGAGAAGTAGACAAGAGAACCGAAGGGTCTCAAACCTTGAAGCTGCATTGCAGAGATAGTTACAGATAGAGATAAAAACTATTGGACCTTTTCCCAAAAGCACACAAGTAGAATGAAAAATCCATCTCAGTTTGGATGAAAGAAAAGCACGAAATAAGATTTTGTTTTTGTTTTTGTTATGTTTTGTTTTATTTTTGGACAGTGTATTGGCATAATGGGAGCAAACTGAGCTCTGAACATGTCCAAGTCTTAGGCCACCTTATCATTTTGATTGCTACTCCCCTAATAATGACCGAAGTCTGGCTTTGTACCCAGTATGTGCCTGCCGCTCAGTGAGCAGTATCTCTCCAGTCCTCACAGCTACCCGGAGAAAGATGTTAGCTCTGGGCTGGGCGTGGTGGCACATGCCTGTAATCAAAGCGCTGGGCGGCAAGAGGCCTTGAGTTTGCAGGTTCGAGACTACCCCAAGCAACACGGTGAGACCTGGTCTCAAAAAATAAATAAAAATAAAAAAATAAAAAGATGTTAGCTCTGTCTTACAGGCAGGACACTCCTCCGGTGGTTAGGAGACGGGTTCTGAGGAACTGGGCAGTTGCGATGCGGCCTGAACTTGACCACAGGCTTGTTCCATCTGAAGCCTGAATTCTCAAACTGGATTGTTTTCAGGACTGTGCTGACAACCTAACACGGTTATTCCCCCTTTAGGAGAGACACCGGGTCGACAAGGACCCCCAGACACAGCAGGATGTCCGAGAAGCGGAGGGGCAGCTCTGCCCGGCTCTCCTGTGGGCGGGTAGTCAGTCTCCACTGCTGGCTTCACCGTGAGCCTCTTCACACTCATGCCCTCGCAACAGGGAGGTGCTGACTGGTGCGATATGGACTTAAAGGGCCCCCTCCCCAGGCCTTCATGGATGGATTGATTCAACATTCCTTAGCCTATCCTTAGACAGGGCCCTCAGATGGAATCCTTGGCTGGTGGTACTGTCCCCTGGGAATTTTGAAACACTGCTGGGCTGCCTCTCAGAGTTCAGTGTTTCTGCCGGAGCGGTGATGCCTTTCTCATCCCTGGGCCTCTGTATGCGGATGTGGCGTTTTGCTTTGTCTCCAGGATTGTGCAAGTGTGGAGAGCCGTTCACTGACCAGACAGCTCAGACGGGTGAGATAGAGCAAACTCCATCTCGCCTTAATTGACTCCGGCAAACTGGAGACAAAAATCTACACTAAATTCCTCTAAAGATGTGATGGCGCCGCTGCCCCTCCAGAAATGTTTACCTAAAAAAGTCTTCCTTAACAGAGATAGCGACCCCCTGTGCGCTCTCCCCCCCCCGCCCCCAATTACCTCTCAAAAAATTAACGTGTTAACCGGTTTACTTGTACCCTCACCTTTTGCCTTCCTTTAAAATTCATCTGACCCAAAGACAAAACTAGCTAAGCACCAAACTGAAGCACATAACTCTGGGCAGGAGGGAAAAGGCGGGGAGGGGAGGGTGGGGGGGGGGTAAATCCCTAGGATTGCAATGATGTGAAATTTATATATAAATAAATTATTAAAAAATAAATAAATAAATACAATTCATCCGACCCTTGCCCTGTCTCTATAAACACCCTTTTCTTTTGTTAATGAATTGTCATTTGGTTCATTATTTCCAAATCAACCCTTAGCTTCGGCAGCTAAAAAAATCTCTCTCCTGGTCTCTTTCTTGTACCTTGTGCTCAGCCGCCAACAAGCAAGGACATGGTTCTGTGCCTCCAGGCAGAGCGGTTCTGCATTGAGCTCTCGGCCAGCCCCTCTGTCCAAGGGTGTTGAGTGTCTTCACGGAATCAGGCAGCCGTGGCCAGCACCAGCTCTCAGCCCCTCCATCGCCTCCAAGGCAGCTGTTTGCTCGCTCCCCTTCGCCTCTACAACTCTCAGCAAGCACCCATCTACCTGATGACCTGTCACGTAATTTGGGGATCATACTTGTAGTTATTGCAATAATTATTTTCTTTCTTTTCTTTCTTCTTCTTCTTCTTCTTTTTTTTTTTTTTTTTTTTTTTTTTTTGAGACTAGCTCTCGCTATTTTTGCCCGTGGAACTGCAGGCTCACATTGCACGGGGTACCACAGACTCAAGCAATCC